>OU342744.1:183303202-183414627 GCA_910589775.1 Avena eriantha
ATGACTCTGGTTGTTACTAAAAAGAACATACATGCAATGACACTGGTGGATCCATATGTGGATTGTGAAGAGAACACACATGCAATGACACTGGTGGATCCATAGGTGGTATGTGAAAAGAACACACATGCAAAATGACTCGTTGTTCTTAGTAAAAAGAACACACATGCAATGACACTGGTGGATCCATATATGGTCTCTGTACAGAACACGCATTTCAATGACACTGGTGGATCCATATGTGGTATGTGAAAAGAACACACATGCAATGACTCTGGTTGTTGTGAGTGAAAAGAACACACATGCAATGACAATGGTGGATCCATAGGTGGTATGTGAGAAGAACACACATGCAAAATGACTCTGGTTGTTGTTACTAAAAAGAACACAGATGCAATGACACTGGTGGATCCATGTGTGGTCTCTGTAGAGAACACGCATTTCAATGACACTGGTGGATCCATATGCGGTATGTGAAAAGAACACACATGCAATGACTCTGGTTGTTGTTAGTGAAAAGAACACACATGCAATGACACTGGTGGATCCATAGGTGGTATGTGAGAAGAACGCACACACAAAATGACTCTGGTTGTTGTTACTAAAAAGAGCACACATGCAATGACACTGGTGGGTCCATGGGTGGATTGTGAAATGAACACACATGCAATGACACTGGTGGATCCATGTGTGGTCTCTGAAGAGAGCACACGTTTCAATGACAATTGTTGTTGTTAGTAAAAAGAACACACATGCAATGACACTGATGGATCCATGTGTGGTCTCTGAAGAGAGCACACATGCAATGACACTGGTTGTTGTTACTAAAAAGAACACATGCAATGACACTGGTGGATCCATAGGTGGATTGTGAAGAGAACACACATGCAATGACACTGGTGGATCCATAGGTGGTATGTGAGGAGAACACACATGCAATGACTCTGGTTGTTTTTAGTGAAAAGAACACACATGCAATGACACTGGTGGATCCATAGGTGGTATGTGAGAAGAACACACATTTCAATGACTCTTGTTGTTGTTACTAAAAAGAACACACATGCAATGACACGGGTGGATCCATAGGTGGTATGTGAAGAGATCACACATGCAAAATGACTCTAGTTGTTGTTACTAAAAATAACACACTGCAATGACACTGGTGGAGCCATGGGTGGTAGTTGAAAATAATACACATTTCAATGACATTGGTGGATCCATAGGTGGTATGTGAAAAGAACACACATGCAAAATGACTCTGGTTGTCGTTACTAAAAAGAACACACATGCAATGACACTGGTGGATCCATAGGAGGTATGTGAAGAGATCACACATGCAAAATGACTCTGGTTGTTGTTACTAAAAATAACACACATGCAATGACACTGGTGGATCCATGGGTGGTAGTTGAAAATAATACACATTTTAATGACATTGGTGGATACATAGGTGGTATGTGAAAATAACACACATGCAAAATGACTCTGGTTGTTGTTACTAAAAAGAACACACATGCAATGACACTGGTGGATCCATAGGTGGATTATGAAATGAACAGACATGCAATGACACTGGTGGATCCATAGGTGGTGTTGGCGATATACTTTCCGGGTATCCTCACAGGTCCTCACTGACCAGGGTGGCCCACTTCGGGTTAGAGCTTTGCTTCACGGGCGGCCTAGTTAGGGAGAGAAGACGGAGTCCAATCCGACTACGGGAAGGCCTAGAAGACTTACCGACTTAGGCCCATAATTTTACTTGTAGTTCAAGATGTACTCTGTAACCAACTCTTAGTCGTAGCCGGATTGATCTCTCCTGTAAACCCTAGGCCGGATATCTATATAAGCCGTCTTAGGGAGAGCCTTTAGGGCATAACCAATAGTCTACAATCTCAACTCGCACAGGTGAAACCCTTGTAACCCATATTCCGGCTCTGCCGTATTACTGGATTGCTAGCAGGAGTAGGGTCCATCCAAAGCCGGCGGATTCGAACCTGGGTAAACTTGTGTGCTCACCGTCCCGGAACACCGTACGTCTCACACCCCTCTCTCCCGCACGCCTCGAGGACCCCCTCATGTCGTTCTTGTCCTCAAATCGACGATAGTTGGCGCCCACCGTGGGGCAAGTGAGCTTCGGATCTACGTTCCGAGCGGAATCTGCAAGAATCAGAATCGGCAAGACCATCGCCGTCGGTCGCATCCTCTACGCCAGCAACGTCCCTCTCATCATCCTCGACGAGACTTGGATTCCGGCTAGGAAGGCCGTGACTGCCTACACAATCATGTCTTTTGGCGAGATCGATGTTTACATCGGTTTCGCTGAACCTGCCCAACCCACCCCAGCGGTGATGATAGAGGCAGAAGAATTTTCTAGGTCCCCTTTGTCCGCGGAGGCGGCAGAGTTCCGGATCTCCGAAAACCCTAATCCCACCCAGCCCGCACCAGCTGCGGAGATCTCAGAAATCCGAGCCTGAAGAAGACCTCACGGTCCAAGTCGAATCTGGAGAGGATCTCCCTGGAGAAGCCGGATCCCAGATCGACCCACCCGTGGAAGTCGAAATCCAGGAGAAGCACATCAGCGACACTGATTCTGACTCTGACGATGTCGGGACAGAAAGGCCTTTCCTCAGGTACACACTAAGATGTATGATACTGCAAGGCGCTAGAGTAGAAGCAATCCTCGAAACCATTAAAAGTTTCGATATGGCTGATCGCGAAAGCCGCAGGTACCTCAGGAAGCACGCATCGCACTTCATCGGATATGTTGGATCCGGATCTGGCTCTGCCAATGCTGGAGAACACCCCGACTCGGTGCTGGAGGCAATTGGAACAAACGCCGATGTTCCCGCATCCTCGGATGAATCCATGACGTCGGCAGATTTCCAAAAGTTCTCTGCGGAATATGACGAGGAGTACAACTCCAAACCTGCAGAAGATGGAGAAGCCATGGACGAACGATCCGGGGAACACTCTCCCAAAGCGCATGATGATATGGAAGTCGGAGACAATCCCGAACTCCAGATGTTTGAAAGTACCGATCAGAGCCCGACTCCGGGAAACGGACCCAAAGCCGTCTTTGCTACCGGCGCTGCCAAGAAGGCAAAGAAGAAGAACAAGAAGAACAAGACCCCGGCAAAAGACCCTCTAGCAGAGGAGGTGATTTCCGAGGAATACGAGGAAGACTCGGATGGAGCACTTATCCTAGAGGAGCCGAAAAAAGAGGCATCGGTGGATGGACATGTGATCACTGAAGGTGCACGTAAACTCATCAATGCCGCATTAACCACACCTATCCCTACAGCTGCAGAACTTACTGCAGATGAGCTGGACGAAAGGGCCCAAGCCCTAGAAGCGCGTCATCAACAACTCCTTGATGAAGCCAAAAACATCGAGGTGGAGAAGAAGCGCATGTCAAAACAGGAGTACATGTACCGTCTACATCAGAAGACACGGAAGCGTCACATAGATGACAACCAGTTCCCACGTGTCCGTGCCGTCCTTTTTGGAGATGAGATGGGAAAGCCACGGAAGGACAGCAATGGAGATTGGGTTTACCCAACACTAGTGCAAAATACTGTGGCAGCTCGCGAAATTCTATCAGCTAATCCAGGACCAGAGGAGATATGTTTGGGTATCAAGCTACTCAATAAGGGACCGGAGTAGCAAAAGGTCGCCCTGTCTGGAAGCCAAAAGCTGGTCTCGGATTCCGACCAATGTCGCACATTTCTGGCATGGGTTGGCGTAAGATCCCATTACGTTTGGGCGCAGTATCATAACCCCGAACGCAGGGAAGACAATTATTCAAGAACTGGATCGTCGGGGCAGGACCGCAAAGCTACACATAACTGGAGCAACGTCGCTCCAGTAGCCGAGAAAGACGCGATCGCTGCACTGAATCCGAGGAATCCTCCCCGAAAGGGAGAAGATAAAGAGAAACATCGGGAGGAGGCTCATCAGAAAATGCCACCTCCTAGACATGAAAACCGTCCGGCTGAGCCTTACCATGGTGGGAACGACGGACGAAGGAACGACGGAAACCACACTGGTACAAGCTGGCAGGGGGCTCGTCACAGTCAAGAACCTCCCCAGAACCGGAATAATGACGCTCCGTACGGAGGCCGGAGATCTGCCGGAAAAAACCCAACTGCACCACCCTCTCCACAGCACAGTTATCACAACGGCCCCCAAGGAGGTCAAGGAGGACGACATGGCGGAGGAGGTGGTGGCAGAAGCCGAAGTCCGGCTCCAAGGCACCGCAGCCACAACCGATATTCGGGACGATCCCTATCCTCGAACAACGCAAGGCATAGGATAAACTCCAACATAGAGGCTCGGCGCTACGAAAACGATGACGTGTACGTGGGCCCACAGTGCTTCGGACCACGCATCAGAGCTACAAAATTCCGGGAAGGATTTGCTATCTCAAGACATATTCAAGCCTACGACGGCATTGCTCGGCCAGACACCTAGTTACAGGACTTCTTCCAAGCTTGCTGCATTGCCAAAGGCGGAAATAGCCTGGTCGCAACCCGATATCTCCCACTTATGTTGCGGAAGACGGCACGATCATGGCTCAATGAACTTCTAGCAAACACCATCCACAACTGGTATGACTTACAAAGTGCGTTCTTTCGGAATTTCGAAGGCACATATCGGAGGCCTTGTACGGTTGGAGACCTACAGCGTTGCACCCATAAAGCCGGAGAAACTTGCCGAGATTATCTCGGACGATGGATTGACACCAAGAACTCCTTCGAGGGAGTAAATGATCAAACTGCAATTGAAGCTTTCATTTCAGGTCTCCCAATTGGTTTACTGCGCCATCGCTTGAAGTGTGACAAGGTTACTGATCTAGGAGAGATGATAGAAACAGCGAGCAAGTATGCAGATGCTGACGACGATGCAGAAGGATTACTCAACGTCCTGGCTGTACCTCAGTCAGCAAAGACAAAGCAACAGGCTCAGAAGCGCAAAAACACCTCGGAAGAGAAACCCAACGCGGAGACGGCAGTAGTCACTACTGTTTCTGGGTCTGGAGGACGAGGAGGGTGCGGCGGAGGCCGCGGGCGTGGCCGTGGGACATCAAGGGTCCAAGGTAGAGGAGAGCAACAACCAGGAAAAACCTACACTTGGGCCGACATTGCCAATAACCCATGTGTGCATCACTTAGACGCTAATGGAGGCTCGTCCCACACCAACGCTGAATGTCGTTTTAACGACGACATCAAAAGAGATGATACCGCGGGCTACAAAGCTAAGCAGAAGAAGGGAAAGAAAAATCCCGAAAAAGAAAAAGAGACCAAGCAAGATTCCGACATGGAGGAAGCCGACGCTTCAAATCCCAAGTCGGAAGGGAAGAAAACTTTTCCTACCAAGAAGGACACTTACGTCACCTTCCTCAGATCTCAACCAGCAAAGGTCAAGAAAGCAGTTCTCCACGAGCTCAACGCAATAGTTCCGATTGTCCCTCAGTATCTGGACTGGTCGGAAGTGGCAATAACGTTTAACCACACTAATCATCCTCCTAAGTTACACAGGCGAGAAAAATACGCCTTAATCGTCAATCCACTTATTGAAGATTATGGTTTCTCCAAGACTCTCATGGACGGTGGTAGCAGCATCAATATTCTCTATCTAGAAACGCTACGCCGGATGAAGATCTCGGAAACACAGCTTAACCATAGCTCTGTGATTTTTCACGGGGTTGTCCCAGGAAGACAAGCTAATTCCCTGGGAGAGATCACTTTAGATGTTACTTTTGGAACACCAAAAAATTATCGAACGGAGGCACTTTCCTTCGAAGTGGTCCTGTTCAAGAGCGCATACCACACTATATTCGGACGTCCGGCTTACTAGGCTTTTATGGCTCGTCCGTGTTACATTTACAATATGATGAAAATTCCAGGTCCCAATGGCGTGATCACCATCAGGGGAGACCCGAAGAAAGCGCGAGAGTGCAAGGATGGAAATGCCGCCTTTGCCAAAGCCGTGCTGCATGCCCAGGAGTACCAGGAGATCAAGAAGAGCATAGATCCGTCCGAGATGCCCGCGACAAAGAAGGAGGTGACAAAACCAAATCCGGAGTTCAAGGCATCAGAAGAGACGAAGACGACGCCATTGAAGGATGATGACCCCTCCAAGGTGACCCAGATAGGCGCAGGCCTAAGTAGCACATAGGAAGGCGCGCTCGTCAAGTTCCTCCGAGCAAATCAAGATATCTTCGCATGGCAGCCATCTGACATGACCGGAGTACCTAGGGAACTTGCCGAGCACTCTCTAAAGGTAAACCCGAATGCTAAACCCGTCAAACAGTCGTTACGACGGTTTGGTGACGAAAAGCGTAAGGCAATAGCTAAGGAACTAGCACGGCTCGAGTTAGCCGGATTCATAGAAGAGGTCATCCATGGTCCCTAAAAAGGACACCACTGATTTAAGGATGTGTGTTGATTATACTGCCTTGAACAAGGCTTGTCCAAAAGATCCGTTCTCTCTGCCTAGAATTGATCAAGTTATCGATTCTACGGCAGGCTCGGAACTCCTCTGTTTTCTCGACGCATATTCCGGTTATCACCAAATCCGGATGAAGGAATCTGACAAAATCAAGACTTCATTCATAACCCCTTTCGGAACCTTTTGTTATGTTACAATGCCCTTTGGGCTGAAGAACACATGAGCTACGTACCAGCGCACGATGCAGCGTTGCCTCCATGATCAACTCGGACGCAATGTACATGCATACGTGGATGATATCACGGTCATGTCCAAAAAGAAGGAAACATTGATTTCCGACTTAGAGGAGACGTTCGCCAATTTACGAAAATACAACATCATGCTTAACCCGAAGAAATGCTTCTTTGGAATACCAGCCGGAAAATTGTTAGGTTTTATTGTGTCTCAACGAGGCATAGAGGTGAACCTGACAAGATCAAGGCTATTCTCAATATTTCTAGGCCAACTCGCCTGAAGGACGTACAAAGATTAACTGGTTGCATTGCTGCGGTTAGTCGATTTGTAAGCCGGCTTGGTGAAAGAGCCGCACCATTATACAAACTCCTGAAGAAAACCAAGGATTTTGTCTGGACTAACGAAGCTGAAGCTGCACTACAAGACCTGAAGAAAGTGCTCTCATCTGCTCCTATCCTGGCAGCGCCGGAACCTCAGGAACCGATGTTGCTTTACATTGCTGCGACAAATAGGGTTGTTAGTATAGTTATGGTGGTGGAGACCAGAACAAAATCAGGAGCACCTGGTGCAGCGTCCGACATACTTTGTCAGTGAGGTCCTGACAGAATCAAAACAGCGATATCCGCACTATCAAAAGTTGGCTTACGGTGTTTTTCTAGCATCTTGTAAGTTACGACACTATTTTCAGGAGCATCGAATTACTGTGGTGAGCAAAGCTCCCATGAGAGATATAATCAACAATAGCGATTCCACAGGACGCGTCGCCAAATGGGGTATAGAGCTTGCAGCTTTCGATATTGAGTACAAACCCCGGACAACAATCAAATCCCAGATCCTTGCCGACTTTGTCGCTGATTGGACAGAGACCAAGGAGAACATGGTCTTCCCTGACTCGGAATATTGGACCCTCTTTTTCGATGGATCCAAGGCTAGGGGGGCTCGGGGGCTGGCATGGTGCTCAAATCACCCCAAGGAGATAAACTTTTATACGTGTTGCCGATCCACTTCACAGCGACAAACAACATTGCTGAGTATGAAGCACTGCTGCATGGAATCCGTATTGCTAAGGATATTGGCATCCGACATTTGATGTCTTACAGAGATTCGGATCTTGTTGCTCAGCAAGTCTCGGATATTTTTAATGCAAATAAGCACATGGCAACGTATAAAGCTGTCGTGGATGATCTATCTAAATTGTTCGAAGGGTTTGAAGTTCAACACATCCCTCGAGTAGAAAACGAAGAAGCAGATGCACTATCTCGGATAGGCTCTACGCGGAAAGAGGTTCCGGATGGCGCATTTTTAGAGCACCTCAAAGTTCCCTCGATAAAGAGAGTAGATGAGGAATATCCGACCAAATCCGACTCACCTTTAATAGCAGTTCTGGCTATAATTCCTAGCTGGACTCAACCCTACCTTGATTACTTGGTAGATGGCAAATTACCCGAAGACGAGGTGCTGAGCGGGCAGATTATCCGACGAGCACAAGCCTATACTATTGTTAAAGGTGAGCTCCATAAGCGGAGTGTTTCTGGGGTTTTTCAGCGCTGTGTATCTCCGGAAGAAGGAGTGGAAATATTAAGAGAAATCCACGAAGGCGAGTGTGGTCACCACGCTGCAGCCAAATCTTTAGTGGCAAAAGCTTTTCGACATGGTTTTTTCTGGCTTATAGCTCAAGCAGATGCCGAACGATTAGTCAAGACATGCAAAGGCTGCCAAAAGTACACCAAGCAAGCTCATGTTCCGGCTGATCAGCTGCGAACCATACCTATAACATGGCCTTTTGCGGTCTGGGGGCTTGATATGGTAGGACCTTTTAAGCGAGCTCCAAGTGGATTTACTCACCTCTTAGTGATGGTGGATAAATTCACGAAATGGATCGAGGCTAAACCTATCACTAGTTGTGATGGAGCAACATCCAAAAGATTTGTCGAGAATGTTATAATCCGGTATGGTTATCCGCATAGCATTATCACGGACAACGGGAGTAACTTTTCCATGGGAGAGTTGGCTCAATTCTGCGACGAGCAAAATATCCGGCTTGACATTGCATCAGTCGCACATCCACAGGCTAACGGACAAGTCGAAAGAGCAAATGGTTTAATTCTACAAGGCTTGAAACCAAGACTCGAAGCACCACTGAAACGTGTTGCGGGGGCTTGGGCAGAGGAACTACCCTCTGTAATTTGGAGTTTGCGAACAACTCCGAACAGGTCAAGAGGATATACACCTTTCTTCTTGGTCTATGGCACAGAAGCAGTTCTTCCTAGTGATTTGATTCATACTTCTCCTAGAGTGGCCGCGTATATCGAAGAGGATGCTGAGATTTCTCGACAAAATGATCTCAACTTAGTCGAAGAAGTTCACGTCGTTGCTGAAATGAGATCTACAGCCTATCAGCAGAAGTTACGCAAGTATCATAGCCAAAGAGTCCAAACTAGATCTTTCAATAAAGGTGATTTGGTTCTCTGGCTTGTGCAACAAAGAAATCACAAACTTTCCCCAATATGGGAAGGGCCCTTTTTAGTTAGTCGAGTATTGCACAATAGATCGTACTACTTAGCTGACATAAGGCCAGTCAAAGAAAGACCTGCTACTAAGAAGAGAAAGAGAGCTGGAGGCAGTACAAATCCGGATGAGTTAGACAGACCATGGAATATTGCTCAGCTACGTCCCTTTTATTCTTAGTTTTATCTTTCTTTGTAATCATACATATGTACATGCTCTGTGGGAAATAAAAGTTTTAGTTACCTCAAAGTTTTCCTGAGAAGTTTTTAACATCTTATTTCCTAATGATCGTGTCGTAGTCGAAAATCCCAGAATGCTTGAAAGTACTTTATGCTCATGTTCGTTCTGGTTTAGATTTTCGATTCTAAAACTGCTACCTTCGGGTATAACTCTAAAACTTCTAGTCTTTACTTGGGTTATTTGTCTGATTGCTGGATGCGGGTATTTTCCGAGTAGTGAATTGTTGGTACTAGAAGCCGGCTTTGTTTCCGATTTTAAACTGGTTTAGCAATTGAGCTCCGTTGCTCGGCAAAGTTTCCGGCTGAAGGTTTAGCCGACTCACGAAAGGGACGAGGCGGAAAGCCTGATAAACGATAAGTAGAGACGGAAAATTTCAAGTGCTTATGCAAACATTTCAGGCACACAAATAATCTAAGACAAAAGTGCTGAATAGATAAAAAAACTTAGCACTAGCAAAAGTCATAGTACTTAATATTTACAATCCAGGTTTTTTCCGGAATAATACATACTTTTATGGTCTATGATGCAGGAAGAGATGAAGGATCTGCCGGCTCGCTGGCTACTCCGCCTTGATGTCTTGCCGAGATGTCCGGATCCGAGGTGGTCCGTTCATCTTCGGAAACTTCTTCGGTGTCTTCTGGAGGAGGTGGCGGAGTATCCACGCGGGTGAAGAAGGGCGTCTCATAGCTGGTCAGATCAGCTACGTGACACCCATATCCGGCGCAGGAGTGCATGATGGCTTGAAGGTCTTGCTCCTGGACGTCTTCGTCTACTTTGTAGTACCCTCTGGTCACTTTCCATATCTCCATGTTTCCATGGTGGCTCATGACCATGGTGAGAGCGTTCTGCGTAGCGGTCCGCACGTAGGACATGTTCCACTCCCGAACAATCTGCGGCATCTCCTTGGCCTTCTCCCGCACCTGGAAGTCCGACATGCTTGGCATGTCCGGAATCCTGAGAGATTCGCCAATGTCCTCAAGGGACTGGCGGTAGTCATGAATAAGATCACCGACTTGGGTAAGCCGGTGAGTGCGGGGTTCGGATGAGGAGGAGTCCGTCAAGTTCAGAGGACCTATACACCAAACAAGTCAATGAAAATCCGACATTGATGAAAGACGAAGAAATGAAAAGTCAGATAGATGGAACATACCATGAATGACGTCGTCAATCTTGGCTTTCTCCTCCCGAAGACTCTGGAGTTCAGCCCGGAGCGCCTGGGAGATATCCTTCTCTCTGCCAACCTCATTTTTGAGGTCCGAGATAACCTTATCTTGAGCGGCAATCTTGAGGTCGCGCTCTTTAGTGGCCATGGAGGAGGAATCGAGGACTTGAGCTATGCTCCTTTCATGATCCGCCTTGAGCTTATCCAGCTCTTGGCGAAGTCCCTTGTTCTCCACCACTAAGGTTTTGAGGTTCTCGGCCTCTTCAATCATAGCGATGGATTGTTTCACCAACGCTGTAAGTCAAAAAGAACAACAGTTCAGAAAAATTCGACATTGAAAAAAGTAAAAGACAAGGTTTGAATCTCGAAATGTTACCTTCGGCTTCATCCTTGGCTAACTTGAGCTCAGCATTTTTAAGCCGGAGAGCTTTGATTTCTCTCCGCTTATCAGAGACATTTTTTAACAATTCCTGGTTATAGGAATACACTTTCTGTAAGTCAGAATACCCAAAGTCAGAAAGCTACTTAAGACTCGGGCTAATATTTTTTGCTAAATATGAGCACGAGCCTTGGGGGCTACACTAGTTCGTTCTTTGTCATCCTAATGAAAGCATCAACCCGGATTTCTATATCCTACTTCATGCTTGGGGGCTAGAGGATATGATATAACATAAGGTAAAAAACAAGAGTTGGAATTCCGACTTACATATTGCTCGTGGGTGAGTTTGTCTAACCCCGCGTTCACCTCAGCTGCCACCTTCTCGCCGAGAGTAAGAGGAATTATTGGGGCTGTTGGAAGCTCACCAGTCCTGATCCTCTCATCGCGAAGGCGGACTTGGGCGAGAAGGTCAGAGAACTTGACGTCCTCTGCTTCTTGCGCTTCCTCTTCGGGAGATAGATGGCTTTTGTCCAGGACTTGCCTGGCCAGCCGCTGGATCTCCTCTGCAGATTTCTGGGATAAGCCAAATTTGGCAAGTCCGGGGTTGTTGAGGAGGTTGTCGGTGAAGACTTCAGTCGAGGGATCATTACCCGAAGAGGGTTCACCCTTATCTTGAGATGACGCACCCACGGTGACGGCAGTGTGCGATCCAAGGATCACAGGCGCCGTTGGAGGAGCCGGATCTTCTGCAACAATCGGAGAAGGAGTAATCGCCGGTGTTGTAGAAGGTTGAGGGGCAGGAGTCGAAGGAGCCCTGGCAGGGGAAGCTATGGTAAGCTTCGCCTGTCGCAGGGGCTTTGCAGGAATCCCCTTCCCCATACCCTTGATGAGAGGCATTGCTCTGAGAATGTAGTAATGTCGGAAATATTACATCTCAGAAAGAAATTCGAGAAAGGTACAAAGGCGGAAATTGTGAAAGAAATATTACATCTTCACAACAGGCACCTCCTTTGTGCCAACAACCACTGTCGGAGCTTTGCGCTTCTTGAGCGCAAGGTCCGGCAATGGGACCACTTCAGCTTCCTGAGAAAACTCAGGAGGATATCCTTCGAGTGGATCAAGCTCCGACTCGGGGAGTTCGGCAAGCTGAAAACAAGAAAACATATCAGCATTGCAATGTATGACTTAAAAGATTGAAACACGTAAAAGGTGTACTGATGGAAGCTTACCGCTACCACGGGGTTTTCTGCCGTGTGCATGTCTAGAGAAATCTCCGGAATTTTCCTCTCGATCCGCTCCTTGATCAGCCATTTGATCTGGCTTATGTAACCTTGGCTGGTGTAGGCTTTGGGGCTGATGTGGAGAGAATCTTTTTTAGAAGACGTGATGGAGTGCATCAGTCTATCCCTGTGGTACTAAAGTGGCTGGATCCGACGTGCGACCCAGCACTGGACTAAGTCGGATCCTCTCAGACCCTTGTGCTTGATAAGATATTCGATCCGCCTCTTCGCGAGGATCAGATCGTCAGTGAGAGCCAGAGCAGCCTCGTCCCAGGAAGGCTGGGCCGTGGCAGCTCCGTCGACAAAAGTGGGCAAAGCAGTAGCTTTGCCGAGAGCCGGAATATCCCTATGATAGAAAAAAGTGGCTGGCCATTGTTTGACCGAGTCACTGGCAAAATTTTTGGGATATACCCGGTCTCGTCTAATAGAAAAACTAATAGTACTAGTGATATAAGGAACACCGGCAGTAATGGAATTTCTCCGGACATGGAAATAGTACCGGAAGAGAAGCAAACTCGGCCTAATGCCGAGAAAGCCCTCGCAAAGCGTAGCATACGCGCTGATCTCTAGAAGAGAATTGGGAGGAAGATTATGGAGTTGAACTCCATAGTGGTCAATCACCTCGGAGAAGAACTCCGAGGGAGGAAAGGACAAACCTCGGTCCAGATGGGTGCCGAAGTGGATGCGCTCACCCTCGTGTGGATTGGGGACGGTTTCGCCGGAACCGCTCCGCCAGTTGCCGGCAGCGAGAAGCCCCTCCTTCTCCATGTTTTTGAGGCCGTCGTCGTCGAGGGCGCAGGGGATCCAGATTCCCCGGAAGCTCTCTTTCTCCGCAGCCGCTTCCGCCGATGCCGCCGCCACCACCGCCGCCAGAGAGGAAGAAGAAGATGAAGCCATTTTTATCTTCGGTGCAAAGGGGTGACCTTAAAGTGGCGGTGCTAAGAGCTCTGTGGGAGGAGGACGAAAAGGCTCTGGGCGTGCTGGAGGATTGGGAGGAAACGAACGGCGAAGGACTGGTGAAGAGGAGAAGAAGAAATCTAAACCCCTTATATCCACCTATCTGCGCCAAGATTCGTGCAAACGCTATAGTGTAACTGCCACGCGTCGTGGAAAGAACTGGGAAGGGCCCGCGCGATGATTGCATCGCCTCGATCACCACGCACGCATTGAAACAGCGCCTCGGTTCCGCGAACTACGGACCCACCAACGGTCGTGCTGACGGAACGTCTGTCAGATGACGTGACTGGACTATGCTTGTGTCAGGTGGCGTTAGGGACCAAGTTCCGGCTTAGTTTAAAAGCGAGCTGGAAAATCCGAATAACTAATTGAAAGGTCCGACTTACTTTTAAGACCCGGATCGTATTTTTTGTTGTGAAGTTTCAGGAACCCTTCAAGATTCTGCGAGTCGAAGATCAAGCTAGACGATGATAAAATCCGACTTTGGATCTTGGAGGCCTCCGGGGGCTACTGTTGGGGATATACTTTCCGGGTATCCTCACAGATCCTCACTGACCAGGGTGGCCCACTTCGGGTTAGAGCTTTGCTTCACGGGCGGCCCAGTTAGGGAGAGAAGACGGGGTCCAATCCGACTACGGGAAGGCCTAGAAGACTTACCGACTTAGGCCCATAATGTTACTTGTAATTCAAGATGTACTCTGTAACCAACTCTTAGTCGTAGCCGGATTGATCTCTCCTATAAACCCTAGGCCGGATATCTATATAAGCCGTCCTAGTGAGAGCCTTTAGGGCATAACCAATAGTCTACAATCTCAACTCGCATAGGCGAAACCCTTGTAACCCATATTCCGGCTCTGCCGTATTACTAGATTGCTAGGAGGAGTAGGGTCCGTCCAAAGCCGGCGGATTCGAACCTGGGTAAACTTGTGTGCTCACCATCCCGGAACACCGTATGTCTCACACCCATCTCTCCCGCACGCCTCGACGACCCCCTCATGGCGTACTTGTCCTCAAACCAACGATAGTTGGTGCCCACCGTGGGGCAAGTGAGCTTCGGATCTACGTTCCGAGTGGAATCTGCAAGAATCGGAATCGGCAAGACCATCGCCGTCGGTCGCATCCTCTACGCCAGCAACGTCCCTCTCATCGTCCTCGACGAGACTTGGATTCCGGCTAGGGAGGCCGTGGCTGCCTACACAATCATGTCTTTTGGCGAGATCGATGTTTACATCGGTTTCGCTGAACCTGCCCAACCCACCCCAGCGGTGATGATAGAGGCAGAAGAATTTTCTGGGTCCCCTTTGTCCGTGGAGGCGGCATAGTTCCGGATCTCAGAAAGCCCTAATCCCACCCAGCCCGCACCAGCTGCGGAGATAGTGGAGAAATCCGAGCCGGAAGAAGACCTCACGGTCCAAGTCGAATCTGGAGTGGATCTCCCTAGAGAAGCCGGATCCCAGATCGACCCACCCGTGGAAGTTGAAATCCAGGAGAAGCACATCAGCGACACTGATTCCGACTCTAACAATGTCGGGACAGACATGCCTTTCCTCAGGTACACACTAAGATGTATGATACTGCAAGGCGCTAGCATAGAAGCAATCCTCGAAACCATTAAAAGTTTCGATACGGCTGATCGCGAAAGCCGCAGGTACCTCAGGAAGCACGCATCGCACTTCATCGGATATGTTGTATCCGGATCCGGCTCTGCCGATGCTAGAGAAAACACCGACTCAGTGCTGGAGCCAATTGGAACAAACGCCGACGTTCCCGCATCCTCGGATGAATCCATGACGTCGGGAGATTTCCAAAAGTTCTCCGCGGAATATGACGAGGAGTACAACTCCAAAGCTGCAGAAGATGGAGAAGCCATGGACGAAGGATCCGGGGAACACTCTCCCAAAGCGCAGGATGATATGGAAGTCGGAGAAAATCCCGAACTCCAGATGTCCGCAAGTACCGATCAGAGCTTGACTCCGGGAAACGGACCCAAAGCCGTCTTTTCTACCGGCGCTGCCAAGAAGGCAAAGAAGAAGAACAAGAAGAACAAGACCCCGGCAAAAGACCCTCTAGCAGAGGAGGTCATTGCCGAGGAATACGAGGAAGACTCAGATGGAGCACTTATCCCAGAGGAGCCGAAAAAAGAGGCATCGGTGGATGGACACGTGATCACTGAAGGTGCGCGTAAACTCATCGACGCCGCATTAACCACACCTATCCCTACAACTACAGAACTTACTGCAGATGAGCTAGACGAAAGGGCCCAAGCCCTAGAAGCGCGTCGTCAACAACTCCTTGATGAAGCCAAAAACATCGAGGTGGAGAAGAAGCGCATGTCAAAACATGGCGTACTTGTCCTCAAACCGACGACAGGTGGTATGTGATAAGAACACACATTTCAATGACTCTGGTTGTTGTTACTAAAAAGAACAGACATGCAATGACATTGGTGGATCCATAGGTGGTATGTGAAGAGATCACACATGCAAAATGACTCTGGTTGTTGTTACTAAAAATAACACACATGCAAAATGACACTGGTGGGATCCATGGGTCGATTGTGAAAAGAACACACATGCAATGACACTGGTGGATCCATAGGTGGTATGTGAGAAGAACACACATGCAAAATGACTCAGGTTGTTGTTACTAAAAAGAACACACATGCAATGACACTGGTGGATCCATGTGTGGTCTCTGAAGAGAGCACACATTTCACTGACTCTTGCTGTTGTTAGTAAAAAGAACACATGCAATGACACTGGTGGATCCATGTGTGGTCTCTAAAGAGAGCACACATGCAATGACACTGGTTGTGGTTACTAAAAAGAACACATGCAATGACACTGGTGGATCCATAGGTGGATTGTGAAGAGAACACACATGCAATGACACTGGTGGATCCATAGTGGTATGTGAAGAGAACACACATGCAAAATGACTCTAGTTGTTTTTACTAAAAAGAACACACATGCAAAATGACACTGGTGGATCCATGGGTGGATTGTGAAAAGAGCACAAATGCAATGACATTTGAATGGTACGGGTGGATCCATAGGCGGATTGTGAAAAGAGATTTTCCCTCTCTCTTTGTGTCACAAATCTCACAAAAGCCCAAACGTGTGGAGATCCCAAAGATGTGCTCACTCAAGGTACTATGCCCTGATTGGCTGACATGATGTCACGCGGATCGTCTCCACCAACCGTTGATCCCATGTGATCCAACGGGCAGGATAACCCCTCCCTTCTCCACTTTTTTTATGCATGGTCAATCCGTGCCAACGATACTAAACCCCCAGAAACAAGTGAAAATCCATCTATCTAACTAAAATAAATAAAATAAATGATCATATTTCAAAGAAGCCATCGTCTTCGTCTTCTGGTTCGTCCTCGTCTTCGTCAACGCCATGGTCCCCACCATCGCCGTCGTCGGTGCCCTCCTCTGACGACTCGACACCGCCCCCTTCCTCGAATAAGCGTGCTATCTCCTCGTCAGAGTCCTCCTCCTCCTCTTCGTAGTCCCACGGGTCCACGTCACTCTCCTTCGCTCCTGCCTCCAACCGATCGATGAACGCTTCCTCGTTGGCCGAGTCGGACTCGTCCAAATAGCTATCTCCTCTCTTCTTCATGGTCTTCTTCTCGTTCCTCTTCTTGTCCGTACTCGCCGGTGCAACACGCGCCCCGTCCTCGCTGCTACTTTGCGCTTGTCCGACGCTGCAGGTACCCCACGCTCCTCCTACGCGACCGGTACGAGCTTCGACATCGCGGTGTCCTCGAGTACCGATGTCGATGGATCCTGGCACGGTCGGACACGACGTGCTGCCTCAGCAGGCGACTCGCAAGCGCGGACGATGCAGCGAAGAGCCGGGTACGCAGGACGGTCAGTGGACGGCTTGGACCTGCCATTGCCACGGCGAGGGGGCATCGTGCTCGAGGTAGTTGCTCCGAATGGTCGATGGCGGGTACATAGAGTGGGGTGCCGATATGATAAAGGACGAGCAGCGGTTTCGTGCATCGTGTCCACGCGTGCATTTGTCGATTATCAAAAAAAAAGTAATATCTCGCGTATTGAACATAATTTGATCACAACTAAAGTGGCACAGCGTATTCTAGACTCGTAAATATCCCGTACATGCCTGTCACGTGGAGTTCGACGGAGTTGGACGTGCCGACGTGATCATGCAGCAGTTGCGCGCGTCATTGCCCCATCAACACGTGACACACGCATGCGTGATCTGCGCGCCGATTCCCATGACGACCACCCGGCTCGCACTGCCCTTATTATATACTGGATTTTGGGCGGCGCCGAAGACCATTGAAGTGTCCATCGCAATAAAGACAAGTCCCATCGATTCCCTACCCCTGCCTCCCTGGCTTCTTTGAGAAGGTAGACCGTACATGGTGGTCTTGTATATTAGTACTAGTACTACTGGACCACGGCATGTACTCTTTACTCTTCTCCCACACTAGTAATCACTATCTCCTTCCTCCTGCCTCCGCCACACTCACCCTGCAAGCCATGGCTCCACTGAGGAGGGGGAGAGGCCGGTCGACGATCCTCGCGTCGAAAAGGGAGAGAAATCGCTGCGAGGCACTTCTTGCTCTACCAGCCGCTCAAGCCCACCCTCTCATCGATGCCCAATCTCCCTCGACAATGGCGCTGAATGTTCTAGCAGGCGAGGGCTCCTCTCGGTACGGTCTCCTTATTCTACTTCTTCTCCATCTCCCTCTCCATCATGATCTTAATCAGCTTCTTCTTGTTTTTCTTCTTCTTCTGGCTCTTTCTCTTCTACGTATTACAGGTCGGCCGTGGATCCCGAATCCACCACGACGGAGACATTGCAGGACCCGTTCGGCCCTGTTCCATGTCTCAGCGAGGTAGCAAATCTCCACGCTGTTATTTCTCTGAGTTATGATGTGGATTTCTTAAATGTTGTCCGCCCCGCATTGGTTTTTCTTCTTCTTTTGCTAGTTGTATTTGTTTTCATGAATATGACTGGATCTCTTGGTCTTTCCTTAACATCACTATTCATAGATTCACTATGGATTTTTTGTGATTAGGATTAGTTTATCGTGGTCATGAATAGATCTCTAGGTCCATTTTTTAACACTGCGGCCAATAGATTCAACGGGGATTTTTTTGATCTATATTAGTATTCACCTGGGACCTGGAGTGTAATTGTAGAATTCCTATTTCAATTAACATGAACGATGCAGCAATCAAAGGCCGAGTACCATGAGAAGGTGGTCGCGATCAGTTCCAAGATTGCCAACCAACATGAGCTTGCACGCTCCCTCACCCAAGATAATGAGAGCCTACGCAAGCAATTATCTGTGCAGAAGGAGATCTCGCTAGATTTTGCACGTCACGTCGTTAGGCTACAGAAAGTGCTCGACCGTAACTTGATCAGGCAAGAACAGGCCATCATGATAATCAACGAGCTCACGGAGGAGAAGAAGAATCTCGTGGAAAGGTGCATTCTCCTGCAGGACGAAGTCAGCGAGGCACTTAGAGGAGGCGTCAAGGAAACCAAGGCTACTATCCGAGCCTACCATGACAGGAACCATTGCCTAGATGCAGTCAAGGAGATGAAGGCAGACATGAGCAGAGGGATCATCGTACTCGAGGGTGTTTGGAAAGAGAACGAGGAGCTAAGGCCATGTCTGGAGGCATACCGGAGCAATGCCCAAGTCTGAGTCCCGTTAGCGGAGACACGAATACTAGTTCGTCCTCCTCTCCTTTTGTAATGTTTAGGGTTCAGGGAGCAATGCCCATGTTTGCTTCCCATTATAGGGTGCAATAAGAATCCTAGGGCAACTCCTTATCTATCTAGACATGTGTTGGTGTTCATGTTCATGAATGGACACCATGTTCTCTTTCCATATGTATCTGGACATGGGTTTCTGCATTATGAGTTTGCCACTCTCCCACTACTATTTGGTGATATTGGAAAAAACCCACAGAACACTAAACTGCTGATAAATCTTATTTGTCTTCGTAATTGGAATTATGACAGTGCCACTAGTCGAATCATAAAATGTTGATTAGTCCTAGATTGCTTCTTCCTTGAAATTATGACAGTGCCACTAGTCGATTCAGTTATTATGGAAACTAACCAGCTTGTCCTCATGAACTGAACAAGCCATACCATGTATTTTTGTTGCAGGGAAACAAGCGAAAGATCGACTAGGACCTGGCGACCTGGCTAAATGACAAGATAGCAATCCAAAGGGAGAAGCCGAATTCCCAGAAACTGGCCGTTGACCAACTGTGCACTGAATTCGCGGTCCTTTCTGACAAGTGCCAGAAACTGAAGGAGTTAAACACCGACTGGGCGAAGCTACATAGTGAAGGTCGCGCCTCGGCTAGGAAGCAGACGGAGATCATGAAAGGGATCTTGAAGGAAAATCGTATGGCTATGGACAAAATTCTCTGCCATGTGACGGAGCGCTAGAACCTACAGCTGAAGCACGACATAGTACTGAAGGAGCTGGCCAATCTTAGGGAGGAAAACAGGCAGCTCCAGGCCAGGCTCGCTTGAACACAACATATGTCTATTTAGTACTGAACTACCTGGTTTATCCTCTGCAGTGGTGATTTTGTAAGCGTGAACTTAACTCTATGCACGATATGTGTGTTCGTCTGAAATTCGTTTGCTCGAGGATTGAGTTTGGCTTAGTTCGGAAAGCGCAACTGCAAGTCTTACAACTAACTAGTTTCAGGCATTGGTAGAACATAAATTATTCATCTCGAATTTCCTTTATCCTCTATAGTCTATCCCTGTTCACCCTCGCGCGCCTTCTTCAGTTCCTTCAACTGATCCGCAATGCAGCACTCTAGCTTCTTCTTGTCTTCCCTGAGCTGATCCCTCTCCTTTTCTGCATTATGAATCAACAACCTGTGACTATCCTGAAGCTTCTTTGTAGTTCCAACAACCAAGCTCCCCATCGATTCCGTCAGTTAGCTTTGACTGCAAATTCTCGATTTCTTGTTCCAGCTCCTTATTTCGTACCGACAGCTTATAATTTTTTTCAGTTGCATCACTTACATCAGTAAATCTCCCCGACCTTTCCAACTCATACATCTCCCATAACTGTGCCAAACATTTCTTAAGTGCATCTTGCCACTCAAGATCCACCCACTCTACTGCTTTACACACTGGGCCAACCAAAAAACACACACACTATAGTGTTATGAACATGCACGATACATATTAGTTCTTTTTACAGTTGCACATAATGTAAACAAACCTGATTTGTACAGCCCGAAAACCTTCTCCCAGTGTTACTGCCTTCGAATGCAACATATCTCCTCAGTTTTAGCCCATGGTCACATGGCACTTCTCCATCGAGATCTAGGCCCTCCCATTCGGAGTCGTAGATCGTCCTTGGTACCTATAGGTAAACGCAAAGCTGAAATCGAACACGATTGCATGCACATCTGGTCGGGCTCAGATCGAGTGATTTACCATTGCCTAACCCTAGCCTGAGAAAATAGAGGAACTCACATCGTGGAAGGAATACTCGATGTCGGAGAGAAGGTTGTTGCTGCTCGACTAGTCGTCCTCGCCATTCAAGGACAGCATGGCGAATGCGACGGCGACGGCGACGGCGTCGACGAGAGAGAGAGATAGAGAGAGAGAGCAGCCCTTCTACCGCTGCAATGATGACTAAATTGCCATGTTACAATAGTTTAATGGATACCATGCCCTTTCCCTGGATTACTGTCTCCTGCCTGATATGGATTCTCTTCACACATTCTCATTTCAAATATTAAACCTGCACTCCCTCCATCCCAATTTCATTGCCTAACGAAAACATACCAGTATATTACATCATCCAAAGAAAAAAAATCATGTCAACTAGAAGGTACTTATGCATCACTTCTTCAGTCATGGTTTCACAAAACATTACATTATAATCTCCCAACAAACATAACCACAACATGGTTTCACAAAACATCACATTACAATCTCTCAACAAACGTAATCACATAAACAAGTATATTACATCAACTCAAGAAACAAAATCATGTCGACTACAAGGTACTTACACATCACTTGTCCTGTCATGGTTTCGCAAAACATTACATTACAGTCTCTCAACAAACAAAATATCAGAAACAAGTACAGTACATCATCTCAAGAAACATAATCATATCAACTACAACGTATTTATGCATCACTAGTCTAGTCATGGTTTCACAAAACATTAGATTACAATGTCCCAACAAACATAATAACTGAAACAACTACGATACGTCATCTTAAGAAACATAATCATGTCCACTACAATGCACTTATGTCTTATTACAACAACGATGGTTTCAGTGAGTGACATGTCTGAAAATCTCAACAGCTCGCACAACATTATATCGCAATCTCTCAACAAACATAATCACAGAAGCACGCTCTAAATGCAACAATAGTCAATATTACAAATACAGGCAGGGGAACCCCGCGGTCCATATGACAAGCCCATGGTAGTAGCTCTCATCAGATCTCATCAACGTCGACCACCTCATTCTATTCAGCCACTACAGGGGCATCTACATCCACTATAACCTGTTCAACAACATCAGAAATGGTACCAAGGAAGAACACCTTCCTGGTTTGCTTGTTTCGCCGCATAATCTGCATAAGATCTTCAGTATCCAAAACATCTATGAATTGCTGCTTCTTATGATGCCACCACCAGATTTTTGCCATCTGCTTAGGGCCAATAGTGATTTCCTTACCGATCATCTCTCCCATTTCATCAAGAGTTATGTTTTTAGAATCGTCAGTGATCTCCACAGTACATGATGAAACTGGCTTATTAACTCCCTCATCAAGTTTTGCCATGTATGAATCCACCTCTATGCGTATACTGAACTTATCCAGATCAGCATCTATTGGTCCGTATTCTCTAGGAGCAGAAGCTCTGGCAGCAAGATCTCCAGCATCTGCATACATATCATCAATCATCACTTCAACTTTCACCTTACGATCAGCTGCACAACACTCCCAAACCATCCGAAGCTCATGGGTGTGCTCAATTTGCTGATAGGTATCATTCATGTTGCGCCACACCAATTTTGTCCTCTGTCTAGAACCCCAGGGAATTCTAGCGGCAAGCATATCTACCAGCTGCGAAACAGACACAACCACTTTGCAATTCACAAGCAGATGCACATCTTGCCCGAACACAACCCTCTCGCAACCAAAATCAAGCTTTGCAGTGTACTGCCAAACATGAACTGTGAACTCATATAGGTCACTTGTATCAAAACTGTGCCTAATTTGATTAAAAAGGGGAACATTTCAGTTCATTCGATTCTATTATGCCGTAACTAATCTACTTGCAAGGTAAGGCACAGATAAGAAAAATTCACCTCTCGCTCTTCTCCCGGGTTTTTTTTTCTTCGAGATCTGAGTGCTGCATCCGCCCACCAGAGCCGAACAATCTGCCGCCGGCCTTGCTTTTCTCTTCAACCTGCTACTCGTAGGTACCTTGGGAGCAGAATCCTTGCTAGCCTCCTCGCTAACCGGGGCTGAAGACCTCGCCGCAGCTACGCGTTGAGCCCCAGACTTGGGCCCCGACGGACCCTTTTCAGTCGGCGATGTAGTTACAACCTTCGCCTTGCAAGACATGCTGGGCCGCCGCCGCCGGATTCAGTGTCGAGGGAGGGAGAAAAAAGGTCCTTCGCCGTCGGTAGATTTAGGATCGGGGAAGGGAAGAAAAGGGACCGCCACTGCCGCAACAAGATTCAGTGTCGAGAGTTAGGAAAGTACAGTAATGGATTTGCCTCTACGACACGTGCAGGATGGCTAAGAAGAGTGACCGGCGAAGGAGGGGTACAGCAGGAACTAGTGTAACAGAATATCCTGACTTAACGGGCGCGATTTGAAAATATTTGGTTTGGCCATCATTCACTCGAAATACCCCTCTCAGCAATTGGCGCCCCAACTTTTCGAAACGCGGTGATAAAAATCAACTTGGGTACCGCGTTGCGTGTCCACCCCAACTTTCGGGCCACAAAATGATATTCTCATCTATGATGACGCTGAAGAGCTAAAGGGCATGTGCTGATCACTTGTGTATTTTCCTTGTAAACATGTTCATCCTCATTTTGCGCTTTGCTCCTTCAGCCGCTGCCAAGCAATCTGTGATTATCCGGGACGAGGCGATAAAGCGGGCCGATGAGATGGAAAGCAGGCCCCGAGCTGCCGAAGAGGCCAATCAGACGGAGAAAGCTGATGCTGATGAAGTGGCCAGCCAAGCCGCTGCTCGAGATGCAAATCTGCGGCAGCGCTTGGAGGCTCTCAATAACTCGCTGACCCGTAAGTTTTGATTTATGCTTGTACTTGTTGTTTCATTTCTTTCTTTTGATTCTCGACCTCTTCTTAATTTTTGTGTGTAGAACTGACTGGCTAGAACCTGGCGTTGGACAATGATAAGAAGTTTGATCCTTTATTAGATGTTGTTAGCACTTTGGAGGCTAACAGCATTCGTGGGTGCAATCTTCTTGTTCGTTCGTGTCACGCCTTCAAGAAGCTCCATGCTGAAGTATTTCCAACCACGGATGTGCCGGAGGACCTGAATGATCTTGTCGCCATTTTTGGCGCTGATCCCGGCCCCCTTTTTGGTTATAGTCTGACGCAATCAAGGAGCGGTGCCGAAACTTCGATGGCTCTGGCGATGGCGCATGGCGAGAAGGTCGACTGTGAGAACGTTAGCTCCTCTGTACTGTTCACCTCCAGTGGCAAAGCAGTTGACCTAAAGCCGCATATTAAAAGGGCCAGAAAATATTCTCGGCTGCTGCTAGCTCTGGTCTTGGGTTCAGGGAAATTGGTTGCTCCTTCATCGACTACTCATGTCACTGCTGTAGCTAGTGCTCCTTCTACTAGTGCCACCTTATCTTTGAAGGAAGCAGCCCCATAAGCCCTTATTTTGTAATCGGTTGTCATGTATCCCCTTATTGTAATGGATTCTGAACTTGTCCGGCCTCCTTTTGCTTCTTTTTGGAAGAAGGCGGCTTTTGAATATATGCGTGTGGCCTTGCCTCTGTATGCTGAATGTTTCGTATATTTCTTTGTCTTGTCAGATCTTGAGTGATTCTTCGGCTCCTTATTGCGCCCTCCACAGCAGCGGGTGCGATCAGTCATGTCGTCATGCGTACGGTGGACCCACCGCTATATGCTGAAAAGATAGAGCAAGTGAAGAAACTTGAGGGAAAACTGCGGGTCATGCAATCACCAGTGGATGTTTCCCAATCAAAAACACGCCAGGCTCTCAGCCGCGAAGCTTTTTCTTGGAAGAGATCTCCAGGGCGAGTGAAAAACTATTGTGTAAGCTGCCTTCTTCTTCGGTTGCCTTTCTGCCTTGATAAAAATTAGTTTTCCTCCAATGTGCAGGTATTCGACTATGCGAGAGGGAGGAAAGCCAGCGTCTGCACGACCGGATGCACGCTTTTATATCTGCCTCTCGAAGTTCTGAGACGGATTTTTGGACTAACCATCGACGTGCCTATATTGTTACACTGTTGTAGGATCGTATATCGGAGCTAGAGCAATTTGTCGAGTGCTGCCGCTTATGTCTGGTTATTGTTTATAATGCCATGTTTCCTCGGGATCCTCAGCCTCAAACCTTGGCAGATTTGATTACAAAGTTTTGGCAAGGTGAATGGATCCACGATTATGTGAAGCCTCAACTTGTGGCGGGTGCCAAGCTTGCGCTCTCTTGGGTGCATGCACATCACCCGACGTTGGATCTAGACTTCGTATCTTCGGGTCAGCCTCCTTCTCTCGATGGCGGCCTTGTTTATATGGTGCCTCACTATGCCGCTGCTTAAAGACCCGCCATTAGGATTGTGCGTAGGTGCTTAGAAGCAGACGGGGAATTCTTTGTAAATTTTGAGATGTGACTGCTTGCTTGTGCAGCTTTGTAATGTGGCTAAAAGACTTTTGTATGGGCACTTTGTCAAAAAGGTCGCATGTTTCATACGAGATTTTGATGGTATGATATATTTCCTCATTGGGGGATCTGACGAACTGATGTTCGTATGACATAGAAATTTCATGGTGCGAAATACTTTTCTTTATTTATTGATAATAATGGATAGGGGTACATTGTGATGGCATGATCGCCTGTCCGTTAGCCTTTTTACTAAGTAAAGAGTGCGTCTCAATACAACTTTTCAGGAGGAACTTCGGCTTCTATCCTTGAGGGTCTTCTTATGCGGGAGCATTATTGGAGGCCGCATACATTGCTTTTGGCGAGGCTGTTACGTTCTTGCTTTTCTGATGTTTTCTTCTTGCGGGTATGCCCTTCTTGTACCGCCTCCTCATCTGTCAATTTTAGCTGCCCAAGCTCCGCCTCTGTCCCGAAAGATTCTGAGATTTTGTTGAACTCTCGATCGCAGCTGTCTGCGCGGCTGAAGCTGCCTTTGACTGTGATGACCCCGTTGGGGGCTGGCATTTTCAACACTACGTATGCGTAGTGAGGTACTGCCATGAACCTAGCGAAAGATGGCCGCCCCAGGATCGCGTGGTATTGAGATGGCCAGTCCATAACTTCGAATTCCAGCTTTTCTCGCCTGAAGTTGTTTTTTTGACCCGAAAACGACGTCAAGGTGGACTTTGCCCAATGGAATTTCGGCTTTTCCAGGCACTATCCCGTGGAAAGTTGTGTCGGTTGGGGTTAGGTTCGTCATGGACCAGTTCATGGCCCGCGGAGTTTTAGCGTAAATCAGGTTGATGCTGCTTCCCGCATCCAAGAAAACTTTGCTCATGTTGAACCTGCCGATTTGCGCTTCCACTATTAGTGCTGACTAGCCTGGCTGAGGGACCCGTAATGGATGGTCAGCTCTGCTGAAAGTGATTTCTTGATCTGACCAATGTAGATACTCTAGTGTAGGGGGTGGCTTTGTTACCGCTAAATTTACTTGCCTAGTGATCATTGACATTGCTCCCTTTGATCTGGGATATTCGTTGTCTTGGTATACTGTGCTTTGCGGATGTCCCATCGGTGGAGGTCCCTGCGGTGGTGGTGGAGCTCCAATGGCCAAAATGCCCGGTGCAGGGGCATAGTTTCTATTTGTTGCTTTGGATGCCTTTGTGTTGCACAGTTCTTGCATTTTTAAGAACGTCCGACAGTCCTTTAGGAGGTGGTTTGATTGCCTTTTCCATGTCGAGTCGACGTAGTAGTGCATATTGCAGGGTCCATCCAACATTTGTCCTGTTTACATTGGTGGGTCTCGATTCGTCGGCCGGTATCGTTGTCGTGACTAGCTTTCATTGATGTTATCCCTACTGCCACAATATCTGCTGTTGTAGTCGTCATTTCGTCGGTTTTCTGTCCCCGAGAAGCTCGCTGCAATGTAATTGGGTGTATGGTGTCCATCGTTGGTTCGTCGTGTCCGGTCGCTGTTACGCCAGTCTCTTTCGTCGGGTGAATGAGCCCTTTTTATTGTGTACTGCATCCTCTCCGTCAGCCCAGCGGTTCGCTATTTCCATCAATTGTGAAATTGTTTTTGTCTTTGTTCATCCTAGTTGTTTGATGAACTCCTATCAACGGAGACCATCGTTGAAGGCGTCGATCGCCCTTTCATCGGATATTGCTTCAGCCGAATTTTTGGTAATGTTCCATCGTTGGATGAAGGCTCGTATCGATCTTGGGGTAGCTTAAAATCTTTCGGCACTAGAGTTTTGCGAACCTATCGGGTAAAGCAGCTAGATCCGCATAATTCTTCTTCATCCTCTCTTTCGCCATCACAATATCCTCAGGTGTTGCGCTCTTCTCTTGATCGATCGATCCTTCGCTGAGTGATATTGTTTCTCACATCGTTGCGCGGTTCGTGTTCTGAAAATTGAACCCGAAGTGCCGATCTTGATCGTCGGGTGTAGCCTCCTAGCTGAGGGTTGCTGTGACGGCGAGGGTACCTGTCAAGTTGCCTCGTGGTTCCTTTATTTATTTGCGCGAGAGTTTCCCCCACCAAGCCGAGGTTCATTAACGTGGATCGATGGATGGCCGCGCGAGGATCGTCGAGTGTAGGTTGTGTCGTGATTAGGTATGTTTGAGCAACCACGATGGCTGCCTGGGCTGTCTTTGCTTTGATATTTCCATCTTGATCTATTGACATAAACGTGAGATCAAGGTCTCGAATTCGTAATCTAGACGTTCCTCTTCTTGGCGATGCCCCTCCTGTTATGCTTCTTGATCCTCGGGTGGGGCTTAGTTGTGCCTTTTGTAAGATAGATTCGTCGGCTACTCTCTTCTTTTTGTTGAGCTGCCTTTGCATCCTGAGGATTTCTCTCTTTTTGTGGTGAAGTAGGCACTGGTATGCCAATAGATCTTCGTGGGTGGCATCTGTTGTCATTGGGACCGCACACGAGATTGTTACTCTTGCTTTTTCCCAGGCACTGGCTGGTAGGTCAAGGGTTCACCTCTCATATTCACATGGTTTCTCTTCTTCCCTATTTTCTCGGTCAGCTGTTGGATCTGCTCCATTTCCTCAACTTCCTTCGTTGCTGTTGATTCCTGCACTATGGCTTGAAAGGATGTCATCAGGGTTAGGAATTGGGTTACCGTTGGAGTCTTGCTGGGTCGTGGCATCTCCTATGATCACGCATACTTGGTGATGAGTGGCGTATGTACTGGTAACGTCGTCGTTTTCGCTGATGGAGACACTATTGGATGAGCCGGTGAAGTTAATCATCTTTTGTTCTGATTAGATTTCCGCCATCCGGATTCCAAAGTCGATGTTTTTCGCTACTTTCTTCAGGTTCTAAATTGGCTGGGCTTGCTTCACGTGGTGGCATGAACGGTGGGTCTTCGTTTCCTTCTTCGATCTGCGCTTTGAATTCCATTGAGGATCCAATGGAAGGTTTATGTACTTCTGTTGGCGTAACTTTACGGGTGGGTGGGCATGTATTTGCTTTCATCGAGTTGATGCTTGGAGGAGAGCGTTTCGCCGAATCCGTATTTCCAGCGTTCAGGTTTCCCACAGATGGTGCCAATTGACGAGGGGTAACCTCGGCAATGCCCATGGTGATGGACTTGGGGTTTGGTGGAAAATAGAATGCTGGGGATTTTGTCGGATGTCAGGAAAACAATGAAGACAAAGTCGCCTGAATATTAGGGAAACACTCTATTACAAGTTGTCCTCTAGATTTCAGTACCCTCGCTTGGCCTTCTGCCGGCCTATATATAATAGGCCAGGTCTCAAAGCTGTATGCGGATAGGTTTCATACACGCGCTATTAAAACACCAACATAAGGTCAGTTCATAGTTTCTTTCCTAATACAAAAAAGTCTCTGTCGGTTGCTTCCTTGGGCTGTTTATCTGGAATCCTTATGGGCTGTAGGCCTTTTACCCAATGTAGGGTGGTAAATAATGAGCATCTGAGTAATCATACCCATGTCACCAAGAAATTGCTTGTGACTCGTTACCCCTTCACATGAGTTACGCATGTTGCACCACCGAGTCAAAAACTCATGATCTGTATCATTCGGCCTATGTTTACACATCGCCAGTTGCTGCGGCATGTTCGGCCTCTTATAGGTACTGGTGAAATTGCTAATAAACATCTCGTTGAAATCTATCCAGCAGTTGATACTTCCTACTGGTAGATTATTAAGCCAGACTCTTGCTGGTCCTTCTAACATCTGAGGTACATACCTCACCGCCCATCTCAAATTGCCCATGGCAATGTTCACAGCTGTGGCATAATCAATTAGCCAATCTTCTGGCTTGGTACTTCCATCATATGTCTTTGTCCCTCTGGCCAATTGGAAGTTTGGCACATGAAGTTCTCTGATAATACGAGGTCCCATGCATGCTGGACCCAGAGGACTGTAACATCCCAAAACATCAATCCAAGTGATTAAGATCCAAATCACCCAATTTAGCGTTAACAAAACCTTTTTCTCATTTAAATAAATAAGCATGCATATGTGTGTTGCATTAAATAGGATTTGTTTTGAAATGCCATGATTGTTTGTTCTAATGGTTGTAAAATGACTCTAAGATGAATGCCACATCATCTAGATCATTCCCAAGCAAAGCCAAAGAAAAAGAAATCAAATAGAATTAATAATGGAAATGGTCACTTTTGCCATTTTAATCAACTAGGACACTTTAGGTGTTCCTAGCACTCATTTTCAAACAGAAACAATTGTGGATCTTTGCACCCCTTGCTAGTACAAGTTAAGATGTACCAAGTCCCACTTTGTGATGTTCCAAAAACATTCAAACACTAAATTTAAATGACATTTGTAAATGGAACCAAGTGTATGTGTATAGATCACACTTTTTCAAAAACCATCCAAATGAACTAAATTTGAAAATCCCAAGCAACCACAGAGCCTCAAGCTTAAGATCAACAACTCCACCAAAATTAATTCAAAAATTCCAAAGTTTTCTTCATGCGCCCATTGTGTCGAGCACCTTGTGAGCAGAATCAAACTGGCCTAACTAATATTGTTTTGGATCAAAAGTGGTCGAGCCATTTGAGCATCATTAACCATCTTTGTCTCCCTAGCCCCAACCAGGCCATCAAAGACCTACCAAATGGCCTAGGACAGCAGTACCGCGCCACGCCGATGCCATGCTTGCTGACGACCGTGCCCAAGCCGCAGGAGACCACCAGCCCCTTTCCGCCGCTCCAGGAAGGAAGGCGTGACCTCACCACCATCCACGGTCCACCCCACGACCACTGCTAGCCCCTGGACCACCGAGGACAAGCCCTGCACTAAGCCTCTACGTCGTGTCGGCGCACGCCAGAGTGCCATCCCCGGCACGACGCCACACGCCACGCCTCGACCATAGCCCGCGCGTGCTACTCCGCCTTGACCACCTCACCCCGCCAGACACGCCTTGACCCTGCCGCTCGACCCACAGCCGCCGGGAACCACGTCGAGCACCGCATCTGTCACTCAGAGCGCGAGACGCTCCCGACTGTTAGCCACCAACGCTAGCACCGCCATTAAGACCTAGTTGACTGCCAGGGAACCGCCCATCATCCACCTACCTCGCCCATGCTGATAGCCCCATGTGCTATCGTCACCGACAAGCTCCGCCCACACCTCTCTGCCGCCTCGCCGGGCCTATATAAGGGAGCCTCCCCAGCACCATTTCTTCACACTCTCACACTCCCCTCTCTCCACTAGTCCTTACCCACCTCTTGCCGGAGCCGCTCGAGCAGCCAGCCGCCAGAATTTCGCCGGAGATAGCTGCAGCAGAGGAGGAGACGCTCTCGTCGATTTCGTCCACCCCAGCCGTTGCCGCGACTTCGCCTGAGCCTGCCGTCATCTCCTCGTTCATTTACCCACCTCGCCGCACACGCTGGAGCCCCGGTACGCCCCCACTGCACCCCCACCGAGCCATTAGGGTTCCACTACGCCGGCGATAGGTCCATCGTCGACGATAAGCCCTAGCCGTAGATTCTAGTTCTAATCCCACGGTCCACATTTCCCCGTACCGCCTAGCGTTTAATGAGCCACTGATAGGCGGGACCCCCCTGTCCACAGTCCTCAGCACCGTGGAGTGAAACTGGGCTGGCCCGTTAGTGTTCCCACGCAACCCAGTAGATTCAAATTTAGATTTTTCTTTTTAGACTTAAACTAGATTTTGTCCCTTAGTTCAAAAATCAATTGAGGGAGTTCTACAAATCAAAATTGAGTGATTACAATTTTGTTGGAAAGGTAATAAAAATTTATATCCAAGCCCATTGGACTTAAATCATTTAGAGTGATAGATCTCTCCTAGCAAAAATAAGACGACAGAAGCTTTTTCACATTCAAACATTTTTATAAAATCAACCATAATGGATTTTGAGTTGTTTCCAACTCTCAAAAATCACATTTAACCATACTATCTAAATATGTAATAATATTAAGGTTTGCATGCAGTGACTTTGCACTAGTACCAAAATAATGCTATATAGACATTTCTAGTCACTTTCAATCATTAAATATTAAACTTAAACTTATTAAAATGTGATCCCACCTTTAAATCACATTCCCATGTATTAGAATATGTGGTGAGGACATGTGTCCACATGATCCCATATTTTAATTGGAGAATATTAAATCTTAGTTAATTTCAATGAGTAGAAATCGCTTTTCTCAAATAAAATAAATGAAACTAGTTCATTAAACCTTGTGATGTTTGTGATGATAATAGATCATCAAATGTGTGCCTTATTGTGCTAAATAGACTAGTTACGTATTGTTTGGTGATTGTGTATTCCGTATTTATTTATAGACAATAGTATCGAACAAGTCTTCGAGGAGGAGGAGTTCTACCAAGAAGAGGAGGAAGAGAATTTCAACCACTTCACCAACCAAGGCAAGATATTGTTAGCAAGCTAGAATTAAGCAAGATAACCTAAGAAAGATGCATTAGGCACGCTTTGGTTATACATTTTGATTTATAGCTACTCCAAGTTTTATTTACATGCTTCCTTTTACTTTACCAAAGTTTCTTACTTTGTTTATAGGTAGCATAAAGAGTATAAAACTTGACCTATCTAGTTAGGTTTAGATGTCATTCTATGTCATGAGGTTGATATTAGCATCCCACATTAGTGAACTCTCTTAACTTGGTGATTAGAGCCAAACCAAAGACTTGATCACTTTAGATGGGAATACTTGGTGAAAATGACTTGTGAAAACCTTGGAATGATGAGTCATTCTATTGAGATGTTTTGACATGTGTTGAGAGACACAAATGGTTTATGATGATGAAAATGTTGAGGTATGAGCCTTAGCCCTTTTATAAAAACTGATGGTTGGGTTCGGATGCGATACCATTCCAATTCTACCGTACAACCACAATACCTGAATTGGGTAAGGCTTAGCCGAAACTTTATATGCATTAGTATTAGTTCCCTCGCGGGAGAGGTTTGAGCTAAGGCTACCTCTCAATGTTGTCCACCTATGCAGTGCCCAGGATGGTAGATGGCCATGGCTGGGAGGCCAAGCTCATAGGAGAGGTCCTTATACTAGAGTATGTAAAGGAAAGGTTATGTTTGATTATCTGCATACCAAGTATGATGATTCAGGGTTATCCCTGACAGATGTATCCAGTTTTGTGGTGAAAGTGTACCACCTCTGCAGAGTGTCAAACTATTCGAATAGTCGCGTCCGCGGTTATGGACAGTTGGAGTGGCCATACTGTTCCGTTGTCAGATGTTTTCAAAATGACTTATGAAATGAATGGTGACATGACTTGACCACAACATGGTTGTGACTATGATAACTAAGTTCCCACTTAGGTGAATTCAAACTTTATTTTATCTTTCTTTGTTTCTGAACTCATCTTAGGTTTCAAACTTAACTTTATAAATAACCTTAGAGTTTAGCATTCCTACTAGAACTATCTTACTTGTTAGTGGTAGTTTGCGAGTACTTAAAAGAGTACTCATGGCTTTTGTCCCTGGCTATTCCCGTGGGCAGACTATGAGGAGGACTACCCTGAAGGAGGACAGTAGGACGGCTACGACAACTAGGATCATCTCCCATCATCAGCATTGCGTGTGACACTAAATATGGACCCCACCGCTACGCTATTTATTCCGCTACTTGATTGTACTAAGACTGGATCATGAGATCCTTTATTTGTGTAAGACCTTATTATAGTTTGTAATGGATGATGTACTGTGATATCTAATCTGTTATGTCTCGCAAAAATGCTAATCATGGGATTGCGATGTATGGCATAACAGGCATCTGGGATTAAAAATCCGGGTGTTGACAAGGACCCTGTCCATCCATTATTTCTGACCTATAAATCTGGTCCAGTTTCAACCTTGCATCATCTAGCTGTAGGTTCCTGTTTCCTAGCCTTGATCCTATCACATGATGATCCGGCTTGGGAAAGCCGACATTTTCCATTGCCAAATAACCATCATCATATCTATTTTGACCCGGATTAACATATTGCTGTTGCATAGCTGGGTCGGCACTTTGCTCTTGTCGAGGTACGTGTTGTTGCTTGTGCTGCCGAGGTTGATTTTATCTAGCTCCTGCCAAGTTACGTTGTCCGGCATTGTCGTACCCAGTGTTTCCCTGTCCTACATGGCCTTGGCCGTGGTTACCTCGTCCACCTTCATCTCGGCTAACACTATGGAGATCCTCATCACACTGTATTGCTTTTCCTTTCCTGCCGTTGCCGGGTCATATGGGACCATCTGCTTATATTTTCTCCCAGAGGTCACTACCTCTTCTCTTCTTGGATCCGCATGAGGGGATGATGCCGCCCCGACGGATTTTGCCAGAGCGCCCCCTGCCGAATGAACAACACGGGAACCTCCTTCTCTTGCCAGGTTTGCCTTGAGAAATTCCTCATTCTGCTTGTTAGCAATTTTTACTAACTCAATAACTCTTTAATGTTGCCTCTCACGGGCTTCGCCGGTCAGACCCTCTAACTCGGACGCTGCTGCATCTGCACCCCTGAGGTTCTTTGTCAGGGTGCTATATCTTTGCAGACCTACTGACATAAGCCCAGAGACGATGCGCTCCCTGGTGACGATGAAGTTTCCCATCCAGATCGTGACTCTAGCTAGCACCACTGCTGGCCCCATGATGGGCGCCAACGAACTGTCGTGGTGGTGTCACGGCATATGCCATGGGTAGGATAAAGATGGGGCCAATGTGTACTAGTGGTATCCGGGGAGGGATAGCGTAGTGATTCTACAGACGAAAGATAAAGCAATACACACATGAAGAACTGCTCAAAGATCTTATATTATGATCCAAAGCTATTACAGATGCTCCTTGAGCTGTATCGTAGAGAGGAAGGATATGAAGTGCTCCTGCTCTCTACTCTCTCTAGGGTTCTTCCCTTACGCAAAAAGATCGACCCCTCCCTTGGAGGCCCTAGCTCACCTTATAAAGGGGTGGTCAGGGTACATCTAGGGCTGATGTGGCCCGGTATATGCTTGGAATATGCTTGTCCTAAAGAGGTAAATCAGCATGCTCCTTTCCTCTGTGCACAGCCTCTGTAAGGCAATGGCAGAGAGCCCACGCGCTATGACCGTTGCCGCCAGTGACTGTCACATCAGTGATGATCCCTTCTGTCTCTGACTGTCTGGCTCTTGTCGCTAGCGCTTGTCTCTCCCTAGATTCCCTTAGCAGAGAGAAAAGCGCTGACCTTGATCTCCTTCTTGAGCAAGCTAACTGCAGGCTCGCCCCAGGTATGGTTAACTCGACCAAGTTCATACCTGCAAAGGGAAAATGATCCTCTCCTCGTGCTGACATACCTTGTATGTCGACCGAGTCTTGCCAGTGCTTCCCTGCTCAAGGTAACCCGGCCAGACCTTCTATGATTTGGCTAGCACATGCTTTGACCTCACTTTACCTCGATGGACCTTGTCCTTTTACCTCGGCTTTATCCTACCTGGGGTCACCCCAATAGTTAGGGTAGGTTTTTCAACATGCATCTATGTCACCACAGAATTCGAGACTGAGACGGTCAAGGGTTTTCACCTAGAACCATGATGTGGGGAACATAACCACAACTACATACCCAAGAGGATTACGACACCCGCAGGCATCGCCACCGTTGGTGCTGGAGCATTGAGCTTTTCCCCAAAAAAATCTTCGCACCTCAACCCGGCATTTCAGACTGCCTGTTGTCACCAAGCCAAGCCTCCTGGACACGACTTGGGAGTCGTCTATGCCGAAGCTCCATCAACACCAGGATCCCCCGCCATTCGCTCCTCGCCATTCACACAACCAAGAAGAGAATCATCACCACCGACACATCACTCATCGGAGAGTCTCCCGTCCGGTCCATCTTCTGGTGTTGCTACCCCGGCATCCAAGTTCACGCATCGACAGGTCAGCGATCCTCATGGAATAGCAAAGATGACAATCTGATTTGTGCTCGCCTAGCCCAGATCTAGCCCATCCGCGAAAAGCAGTGAGAGAGCATAGGAGCATGGGCATTTGACCACATCGGCCGCCCCACCGCCTACAATCCATCCCTGCCCGTGGCTAGCCAGGAACGATCCCACCAGGGCCACCTAGACCTAGGACAGTGGCCCAGATCTGTTGTCTCCACCACCCCATGACTTCACCTTCGTCGAAGCAAAACACCGTGCACTGCCTCCACCACCGCCTGTCGCATCTGCCATCGCCGCCATCCACTAGGAACACTGGAACACCGCCGGCCAAGACCCCTCAGAAGGCACACCAAGGAGCGCCGCCGCTAGCCAGGGCTAGCCCGCGTAGCTCTCCTCGTGCACGGGTAAAGGAGGGCCCGCTGCCACTGAACCACACGATTTGCTCGGCGGCGCTCGCTAGTGATGGCAGGGGAGGAGAGGAGGAGGAGGGGTCTGGGGAGTGGGGGCTTGATCTTCTCCCCGTTCGCCCGGGAGGGACGCGAGCGAGGGTCTTGTCCATGAGTCTCTTATTTCCGGACCGAGGAAGTTCAACTTTGGTCTGCTAAACAAGTTGACTGATGCTAATCATGTTTTCCCACGGGTGTCATTCTTATCATATTGTTTTAGACTTGATACTAATTTTCTTATATTGTTTAAATAGAATTCCGGTACTCCTTTGACATTTTGTAGGTTTCTCCGGTTCATTTGGTTTGAACAAAAAGAAAGAGTATCATGTGGCGTGACGACACGTGATAACACTCTACCAGGGTACCACCCAACCCAAGCACATGTTTCAGAGGCCCGCTATTGGGCCAAATGTCCCTAAGGAGAGCTACTCAGCTCAACAAATCAGCCAACTCTGATTAATTAGGTCTAAATATAGTACATTGGGCGAGAGAAATATAGTCTACCCTCTGGTTGCAGAGCACGTACATTATTTTGTTGGAAAAAATGAAACGAAGCCGCGAGCGACGACACTAAATATGCAGTGAGCAGCGGCTTGAACCAACGGTGCGGCAAGACGCCGAATGGTGGATTATGTAGCAGAGGAAGGAGGCGTACTTATGGAAATTGTTTTGAAGCAACCTACAGTGGCGAAGCAGCCGAGCGAGCTTACTTTTTGCCCTATGCATGCTTCTACACCCATTCCCTCCACACAATACTTCATCAAACAAGTACCGTATTCTTAATTCCCATGCTCTACTCTGTGCTGAATCTTTATTATTCAGATGATCTGTGTCCATGTGATGACTCACCGTTCAGTCATCTGAAATTCAGTTAAGCAAATCTCCAGTGAACTGTGCATGTCTCGCAGAAACATCTCCGGTGGTGTCCTCTGATCTGGTGTTTCCATCGATGAACACGCATATCTTATCGTGTGGTTAAAAAATACAGTGGCTGCGCCCATGTTTTTTCTCACAAAAAGAGAAAACAGTTCAGTTAAGCAAGCGGACTGTATCCTTCATCCATCCGACGGGTTGACATTTTGTGGAACTAAAATATATTCTTTGCAAAAGGTGAAAAGGAGATAATGCTGAAAGGTTGGTCTGATGCGGAAAATATGCCCATGACCAGCCTATAAATAGCCAGCCATACATGCACAAAAAATGATATCAGCAAGGAAGAGAAGAAGAAGGAGGAGAAAATCAGAGAGCAAGCCTCACATGGCTGCAAGGGCCTTACCTCTGATAGCCAAGGATGACTTGCCTATGCCTTCTTCCTCCCTCAAAGGCCTAATTAGCCTTGGTGTGGAGTCTCATGGGCAGTCACCTTGGCTAGCCTGAGTGGCTCTTGCTGCTCATGCTAGGCTCAAAATTGCTCCTCTTGATTTGTTGCATGTATTTGGTGAAAAGAAAAGCAGCAACCTAGAAAAAAAGCGAAAAGAAAATTCTGCTGCTGTATGATTAGCTTGTGGAAAACATATACTGCCTCCGACCCAAATTAGCTGACTCAAATTTGTCTAGATACGGATGTATCTAATAATAAATCATGTTTAGGTACAACCGAATCTAGACAAATCCAAGTCAACTAATTTGGATCGGAGGGAGTACATAATTACATATGTATCTACCTGTATGTTCATATTTCTACACCTTAAATCTGCAGGTGCTGGCTCAAGCATGGAGAGGTCTGAGGAAAGCCTTGAACCGCCTGTACTTTCTTTCTTCCTCGAGTTCCCATTTCTATAATGTAAACCTTGTTCTCAATTGGATTTGAATATAATGTCAGGCTGACCTTGATCTGCTGTAGTTACAGTAACAAAAGGTAAGAGGAAAGTTGTCGGAGGAGAACATGAATGCATGTGAGAAGCTAGAACAAGATAGCATTGTTCATCACGGATATATATTCACGCGCCTTAGATTCTCCTTTTTGTGAATTGATATGCATGTAGGTCTAGCCGACAACGACCTTGCTGTAAATTTGCAATCTTCAGCAACAAACTTTTCGACTCAGATGATGAGATCTTCCATTTGATGTCGACCGAAATTAATGTTTTGCAGAGTGGAAAGGTCAAGATTATTTTCATTGGGAATAATATTTAAACAATAATAGTTTTACCACGAAGAATATCTAATGACATTTTTTGGGCATATGACAATTAACGATAACACATCATCACTCTTCCTATCTATGAAAAGAAACTTAATATGGCACCAGAGTTGTAGGGCTAGAGCCACTAGAAGCATCATCTAACAAAATTATACATTGTACATTTCAATGAAAAATTTGGAAAAATATATTAGCGCACCTTCTATTTTTGGTACTATTGAAAATAATTGATACATTTATAGAAGATGCACTTTTAGACCCTCCTAGATCCTCCACGTCAACACGAATATAGTTTTGGGCTGAAGATTAGTTCGTTCATATCTAGTACATGATATGCATGTTGGGGATCGGTGCGGAAAACAAAAAAATTCCTACGATGGAACCCCAAAACTTGCCGTGGGGAACCTGGTTGATGTAGTCGTACTCGTAGCCGACCTCAAGGTCGCGAAGCTCCTCGCAGGTCACCCCTTTCTCCTTCTTGATCTTCATCGTGCAACAGCTCCGGCTCACGACATTTAAGCGCCCCAAGTGTTGCGCCTCGTGTCTTCGTACACATCCGGTGCACGATGAGACCTCCGGCTCCCCGATCCCGCCGGGAGTGCGGAAGTTGATATCCGGCTAGGAATCCCTACAACGCAACGACGTACTACAGGTGGCCTTGATCGCACAGCCTAGACTTGGGGCCATGGTCATAAGGTATAGAGAGAGGGAGGAGGAGAAATTCAACCAAAGGACTTCTCCAATTGTGTATCTCATCCCACCCATGGGCACCCCTTTATATAGGGGGAGGGGGTGTGCCCTCCCCTTTGGGTTTCCCATGTGGGACTAAACAAGGGAGAGGGAGAGGCACATGGGCCTTCATGGGCCGCCGGCCAGGAGAGGGCCCCACCCCACGCACAGCCCTAGTCTGGCCGGGTGGGCCCCCTTGAGGCGCCTGGGCCTTGGCCCCTTGGCCCTTAGCCCTTCTCTCCTCCGGTTTTCCCTCATGGGCCCTATTTCCCTAGGAAGTTTGGCCCATTAGTGGAATAACCCTTCAAATTAGATTTTAATATTATATTTAATACTAATTACACTAATTAATATGTAAATATATATTACAAAATCCATCTTAACCCGAAACACCTTTCGGTTCCCTTTCGATTTCCTCCGAACGACTTTGGATCTTTCTTGGAATGATTCCGGTCCTTTATTCTTTCTCCGAACAACTTTGGATCTCTCCGCGGAACGATTCCGGCTTTCTCTCTTTCTCTACTGTGATTCCATCTTACGAATGATCGCTCTCATCGCACCCTTAAGTGTATCCTCTAACGGCTCGGGAATGCTCTAGACATGATATGTATCAATGATCAACAGAGGGACCAGGGATATCCATGTGACCCCTATGCTTTCCTGATGACAATGTCGTTTGAACCATCTAAATGTAGCATCCCCTTCCTTTTGTTTCTCGATACAACTTGTCCGAGATCCGATCATTGGTATCCCATACCTTTGTTTAATCTCGTTCACAACAAGTTATGTTTTCTTGTTACCGTGATATTACATCCCTGTGACCTAGTCACATGTTGCAACATTTATGGATGTAATCTCACCAAGCTGGCCGTATGTATCTTTACCCGTCATGTGGGTGAACAAATCCTGGTCTTGCAGTCACATGTCATCAACTGTTCCTTTGGAATACCCAACATACACCTTTATGACCACCGTATTACCAGATGACTGTTGATGTAGTCAAAGCAGCCTCGGGAAACAGTGAGTAATATGAGCTCACGGTCTAAGGAGAAGGAGTCTAGGTATAGTTGTTGCAACAATGAACTATATGACTTGATTGTGTTGCAATCCTTCGAGGAATGTCCAACCACATTATTCTCCAATGATATGATCTCGTTGTCAGTCAGCATAAATGCCCATGATCTTGAAACCCAGATCATCTTCGTGACCAACGAACTAGTATGAATAGAGGCTACTAGGGACTTTGTTGTTTCATACCACACCTATACCAATGTTTCTACTTGGCACAGTTATAGCACAATATGAAACTATTATAAACTAATTGAGATATGACAATAAAAACCTATTTATTATTTGCCTCTAGGGCATATCTCCTTCAGTCTCCCACTTGCACTAGAGTACAAATAATCCATCTTGCATTTTACTCATATAAACCATATACCATATGCGTTTACAGATCATGCATGCTCATGGGAAACGTCACATCCATGTTCTGTTTTACCAGACCATTATATCATTTGCAAATCGTTAATGTCTTCCTAATTTTGACATTCACACCATTATCGTATAATGGGTCAAAGTATTTGTTTGGCAACAAAGTGAGACTTTGTTTCTAGTGTTTATGATGATGGTCGTTTTCACCGTTGTCATCTAAACTTCAAAACACACTTGCAGTGACGAGGCCAGATTCCAGGAGCTTTTAGTGACTTTAGAGCAACCTCGAGGGCTTTCTCATGGGCACTGGGCCCTGTGACACATCATTCTACGTTAAAAGTGAACTAGCCCCGCCACAACATTATACATCACATCAGATGCAGCCTTTATACTTCTATATCTATGTAGATCCTAGTGCATGAAATGCATCTATGCCACTTACATTGCTTCTTGCCTTTTATGTTCAAACTTAATTCTGGTTCAGTGATCAACTCAGGTATCACTTAAATACACGTTCTTACAGTTAAGACTTTGTCCTATCAACCAGAACTTCGGGTCACAGTATGTCGAGTATACAACATGGTTTTATGGAAGAACCTATGACTGAGGCATAGGAGATGCAACACATCTCTTTCTTTCAACCATAGTTGCAATACTAACCCAATGCTTCATATAGTAAGAACTTCTTTCTTACCTTGTTACATTCTGAGCTACTTCAGAATCTTGTCTTAGGACATTCTAAACATCTTTCAGAATCAAGTCCAGGAAGCATTCGACATTCAGTGTTTATTAAACTCAACAATCTATCTTGATAGATCTTATTGTTTAATAACTTCAACTTCATCCTTACTTAAATATTATTAACACCAATCACATCATTCACATATGTCGTCCACATATCCCAGAATGATTTCACTCTTCCACTCAAATATTGCATTCATGTTTGAGATCCAGGGATTTCACTTAGCTCCCACTCAAAATATGTCAGCAACATATTATGAATTAGCCAAGCTGATTTGCTCCCACTCAAATCTAGGTCCACTCAATAATCTTGGACATTCCAAAATTCCTTCATCATTATCAATTTGAGAATTCCAATTATGAGACTTCAATATCCATATATTTCTAGTGTAAATCCAAAAGACTTAAGCATCACTACTGTTGTAGTCAACTTCTTGAATTTGTCCAAACGTGTGACAAATCGAGCTTTTTGTCATTCATTAAGTTTCATTTCTTTCTTATGACTTTGTAGTCATTCAGAAATTTCAAGTAAACTTCTTTACTTTAATAAGATCAAGTAACATGTTACTTTACAATCTTAAATGTAACTTAATATGGGATTTTGTGACTCCTAATCATTTCTCGCACTAAGGTCCATCACGCTTCTTTGTAATTTGTAGGTATGTCTTGTTCAAAACATGACAAGTGAATCAATAATATAATTCCACAAACTTGTATAGAATATATAGTTGAATCCTACCTTCTTCAGTAAAAGTATTCCCTGAAACTTTATGATCATTATCATTGGTTTCTCCTCTATTTGTAGAGTTTTGATTCACGAAACAAATTCCACTGTGCCACTCAACATTTCGGAGGCAAGGTCAAATACCTTGTTTTGATCTTTTACTTTTTTCCACCTGTATCTTCATCAAGACACATCAACTTAGGACAACAGCAGGTTTGCCCCTTTTGTGGAAGATGCATTCATAGCTTCCTAAGAATGCTCTACAAAGACTTGTTTATTCGCCACGATTTCGACTTGTCAAAATCTCCAGAAACTCGAACTTGCCATAACACTTATGGTGTTGTTTCCACGAATCTTTTAGATATTCCTTTGTATTTCAAATGAGTGTTTGCTTATTTTGATCTCTAACTCTAAACGATAACTATAACCCCTATAAGAGATAATATCATACCATATGTATCTAATACATAATGATTATGATGTTTTAGACATTTCAACATAGTTTGAATTCGTCCAATTATCATAATTTGTGAAACATCTTTCACAAGTCCCTTTTATGCTAAATTTAACTTGAATACCTTAGTCACGTCGATCAAATCGAAGAGACTTGTTAATTTAGTTAATTCAATATCCCATTTAGTTATGAGCTCATTTGAACAATTCAAATCATTTCAAACTTCATGTTTCATTAAGTAAATATACTTATTCACTTAAGTACACAATAAATGATTTCCACTACTTGTTGAAAATATGATACATCACTATGTATAAGATTCAACATTTCTTCGCATATCACCGTTTTACCAGAATGCAGAGTTTTAGTCATTCTGCCCAAGAGGGATGGTTTTGCAAAATCTCTAGATTAAACATCTAGGACCCCGATCTTTCATAAAGAACATGCAATAACCAAAATGGCTTAAATTATAGTTTCATTTCATTATTAAACTTTGGATATCTTTTAGCATTCTAATCCTTTATAAATGTTTAAAATATTATCATTAATATAGTGATGAGAATAACTTATTTATAATCGTAATGTGACCATATCGGTATTATTCATAAGAATAGTACAAACTGGTTCGTAACTTGTTCATATGAATAATCTTCTTGCCAAAAGCAAGACACACAAACTAGGATTACAAATTATATTCAAGTCCACTAATCCAAATGACAAACTTTGAGGGAAGAGATGATGTCGGCCATCAACTGTTTTGCTTGCCATCATCAAGTCACGTTGCCTCAAAACAAGCAATTCTCAAGCAGATCATCCTGTTTTCACAAAATGGGACAAGTATCAAATACTTTGCAAACTGCAATGAGTTCTGCAAGAACCACATTTATAATTTGTATATCTTATATGCCTTTTCATCCATGACCTCCATTTGCAATCAAGCCCTTCTAAGAGTTCTCAACTCTAATGCAAGATCACTAAGTGTTTTTGCAAACAATCCGGAGTCATCGAATTATCTCCTAATGGGTTATTGTATCAAGAAGAGAAGATCACCTTTTACGAGGATATCCCTCAGACGTGGGTATTAATCTATGAAGTTGGACCCTTTTGCTAAGTACCAAATTAAGCAATATATTCCCATGGTCGCAAAGAACCTCAATGGGATAGGCTAAGGTCTACTAAGATATTTGCAGATAGACATCTAGACTAAGTTTATAATAAGAGATCAATTTATAATTGATCTCCACTAAAATGGTCATCCCCTGGACGATTTTAGTGATCGCATGATCCCTATCCTGTGCACCTCCCTCAATCATCACGGCCATCAGTGCATATCAAAGGTAGACATTCAACAATGCCAATCACATCATACATGTGACTCATGCACGATCTTTCGATCTCTTGTGTTCCGAGCCCATGTCTGCACATGCTAGGCTCGCCAAATCTAACTTGTGTGTATTCGCTGTGTAACATGGCTTACACCCATTGTATGCGAATGTAGATATGGCTGACCCCCGATCATCACGGCCGGCCTCATACCGAGGAACTTTCTTGGTGGTGCACACACAAGGGGAACACGGAACATTGGAATTAAATAGGGATTATCTTATTTGCTACCGTTGAGTATCTAAATACTAGCACACAATAAGATGTAAAAAAAGGTATCAATATCATATGTATAATGTGATATGATATGGTCTTTCTTGCGCCTTGATCTCCATCGAGTGCTCCGGCATGATCTTCATCTTGTCGTTGGTTTGACGCCAAGTCCACGACGCCTCCACCAGGTCGTTCATCGGAACGATGACTATTACTATACCACTTAGTAACAGAAAAGTAAACTACTTTACCTTCACAACGACCAATCCCATATAAAAATCACATGCCCCCCTGCAAAATAAAGTTAGACGCCTCTACTTTATCTATTGCAAGTTTTACGTGGTTGTTAGGGCTTTCGCACTAGAACCGTTTCTAAACTACGAACTTTCCAACCACAACATAGATCCGACAATTGTCTCTACTACACCCCTTTACGAGCCCTCCGTTGTAAATGTTATATCAACTATCAAATGAGAGACAGACTCCCGCTAGCCACTTATACGGTTCAAGCCGTATGTTGAGCGTGGAACTAGTCTCGCGTACGGATACGCGTAAGGTCGGTCCGGGCCACTTCATCAAACAATACCGCGATATAAACAAGTACACGTTAAAGGATAACAACTAAGGGATCAATGACCGCGCAATACTTGTGCGTACTGGCCGTACAACACTCCTACGCATAGATCGGCTCTGATACCACGGTTGGGGATCAGTGCGGAAAACAAAAAATTTCCTACGATGGAACCCCAAAACTTGCCTAGGATCTATCTATGTAGTAATGCGGTAATGGCCAATGCGTAGAGAATACATACCCTTATAGACCATACGCGGTCAATGTTCCACGGGGAACATGGTTGATGTAGTCGTACTCGTAGCCGACCTCAAGGTCGCGAAGCTCCTCGCAGTTCACCCCTTTCTCCTTCTTGATCTTCATCGTGCAACAACTCAGGCTCACGACATTTAAGCGCCCCAAGTGTTGCGCCTCGTGTCTTCGTAGACATCCGGTGCAAGATGAGACCTCCGGCTCCCCGATCCCGCAAAGAGTGCGGAAGTTGATATCCGGCTAGGAATCCCTGCAGCGCAACGGCGTACTACAGGTGGCCTTGATCGCACAGCCCAGACTTGGGGCCATGGTCACAAGGTATAGAGAGAGGGAGGAGGAGAAAGTCAACCAAAGGACTTCTCCAATTGTGTATCTCATCCGACCAATGGGCACCCCTTTATATAGGGGGAGGGGGTGTGCCCTCCCCTTTGGGTTTCCCATGTGGGACTAAACAAGGGAGAGGGAGAGGCGCATGGGCCTTCATGGGCCGCCGGCCAGGGGTGGGCCCCACCCCGCGCACATCCCTAGGCTAGCCGGGTGGGCCCCCTTGAGGCGCCTGGGCCCCTTGTCCCTTGTCCCTTCCCTCCTCCGGTTTTCCCACATGGGCCCGATTTCCCTAAGAAGTTTGGCCCATTAGTGGAATAACCCTTCAAATTAGATTTTAATATTATATTTAACATTAATTACACTAATTAATATGTTTATTACAAAATCCATCTTGACCCGAAACACCTTTCGGTTCCCTTTCGATTTCCTCTGAGCGACTTCGGATCTTTCCCAGAATGATTCCGGTCCTTTATTCTTTCTCCGAACAACTTTGGATCTCTCCGCAGAACGATTCTGGATTTCTCTCTTTCTCTACTGTGATTTCATCTTATGAATGATCGCTCCCATCGTACCCTTAAGTGTATCCTCTAACGGCTCGGGAATGCTCTAGACATGATATGTATCAATGATCAACAGAGGGACCAGGGATATCCATGTGACCCCTATGCTTTCCTGATGACAATGTCGTTTGAACCGTCTAAATGTAGCATCCCCTTCCTTTTGTTTCTCGATACAACTTGTCCGAGATCCGATCATTGGTATCCCATACCTTTGTTTAATCTCGTTCACAACAAGTTATGTTTTCTTGTTACCGTGATATTACATCCCTGTGACCTAGTCACATGTTGCAACATTTATGGATGTAATCTCACCAAGCTGGCCGTATGTATCTTTACCCGTCATGTGGGTGAACAAATCCCAGTCTTGCAGTCACATGTCATCAACTGTTCCTTTGGAATACCCAACATACACCTTTATGGCCACCGTATTACCAGATGACGGTTGATGTAGTCAAAGCAGCCTCGGGAAACAGTGAGTAATATGAGCTCACGGTCTAAGGAGAAGGAGTCTAGGTATAGCTGTTGCAACAATGAACTATATGACTTGATCGTGTTGCAATCCTTCGAGGAATGTCCAACCACATCATTCTCCGATGATATGATCTCGTTGTCAGTCGGCATAAATGCCCATGATCTTGAAACCCAGATCATCTTCGTGACCAACGAACTAGTATGAATAGAGGCTACTAGGGACTTTGTTGTTTCATACCACACCTGTACCAATGTCTCTACTTGGCACAGTTATAGCACAATATGAAACTATTATAAACTAATTGAGATATGCCAATAAAAACCTATTTATTATTTGCCTCTAGGGCATATCTCCTTCAATGCATACAAAAGAAATATTTGTTTTGCAATGTACGACATAAATTTCAGTGGTGATATATGTTTCGAAAAGGAAAAACCCCCCACATATGTATTGGTTGATGTACACATTCATCACACTCGCGATATATATATAGTTGGAATGCATTCCAAAATATATATATTTTATGACAGGTTAAGAGTCTCTCTATTTATCTAAATGATAAATTTAGAAATGATATTCCCTCCATTCCCTAAAAAACTACGTATAAATTTGTACAAAAGTTAAACCATGTAAATGTTGATCAAATTTATAGAAGAAACTACCAACCTCTACAAGGGAAGCATCATCCTGCGTAATACATTGTACATTTCAAAGAAAAGTTTGGAGAAAATGTACTTGTCCAGCGATGAAAAAGTCAAATTGTAAGTTCATTTGAAGAAAAATTATCACCATTTTGGTGTTATTTAAAATAATTGATGAATTTATTGATGATGCATTTTTAGGCCCTTCTAGATCCTTCATATCAACATGAGTATAATTTTGGGTGAAAATTTTAAGTTCATATTTACTCCAATGATATGTATGCACAAAAATATCTATTTTATGATGCACATAAGTTTCATTGGTTATAATTTTTTTTCAAAAAGTAAAAATCCACAGCCTCTCGTCGATTGATGTACGCATCCATGACACCGCCGATCTATATTAAGTTGGACATTCATCCCAATAATATATTTTTGTCTATAGATCAAGACACTTGTCTAAAAACATTGTATATTTCCCTGAGCATCCTTATCCTAATTCCAGAAGAGAAAGATGACCAAAGAGCAGATTACATCATGCATGTGTATAGCTGTATGCAAAGTAGATAAGTATTCACATCTGTATGCCGAATAAAGTAGGCCAGGTCAATAAACATGATATGCAAAGCACCGTGCTACTTATATATTTCTCTAAATAATAAACAAGAAACATTGGTAGACATAACACTCATATAAAATGGCCCATCCCACATGATTTATTACGAGTGGGTAGGCAATGTGCCATGTCACACACGGATAAATAAACCATGTGCAAAAGAGTAAAATTTGCACAGATTTCGCTTTATGGAATGTTTTGTGAACGTCTGATCCCTTGTAAACCAATTTACCTCCTTGATCATTTGAGCTTTTGGAAGATCGCAAATGATAAATATTGTCTTATCAGATGTGTTAAGCTCATTTCGCACAAATCCAGCTTAAACTAGCTGTATGCTTTATTGAAAATATTCAACACGGCTTTACTCTGCATCTACTAGCAGTACCTATATAACCATGGTAACAAATGTATCCTCGACTGTACCAACAACTCATAATTCAACATTTCATCCAAAACCAGTATGCATCTCAATTATATTTGATTGCATAGTTCATACAAAACATATACATGCATTTGTACATGGATTCATTGCTAGCTATGCAAAGAGATAGATACCCACAGAAGAAATTTTAGTTTTTCTTATTTATGTCTATGTCTCCGAGATAGGTTCTGAAAGGATAATACTACCAACTTCTTCCCAAGAATCCGGTAGTAGTTTTTGTTATACTTTGTTCAGAACCTCAGGCAACTTTTTTCACAGCCTTTGTGATATTTTAGTAACACTATATAAGACACTCTTAACTAAAAACTGACTTATGTGATGCACCAAAACATCACAATAGCGACGGGTTGGAGGAGGCCAGGGAAGCTAGAGAAGGTATAGCCGGTGGATTGCATTGTGTGTTACCTGTGTACATAGAAATGAGAAAGTGAATCAGTGATATAATGCTAGTGAATAGATCAATTATGTGGTCACAACAAAGATATTTCCTCTTTGATTAGCACGAAAGGATCACATGGTGAACAAGACATCCATTTAAGCCCCCATGAACATTCCATGCTAATGTAAAAAGATAGGCACCATTAAAATCCATACGAGAAGGCTCGTATGAAAAAGAGACACTTGAGCCACGTTTTCAATAAGAACTCCTTGTAGTTGTTGATTTTCTTACATTCATTGGTTAACTTCCTAGAAGGATAGATAATCACTCTATCAACAAAAGAAGGGAAAGCAACTCAAAACTTTCACCATTGTGAGAATATACACATAAAAGCTAAAATTAAATAAATATGAATTCAAATGATTTGTGTACTTACTCAGACAACCATCACCATCAGACTGATAACCAGAAACCTTCTTATATAGTTAACAAAATAATATCCCTATTATAAGATGCTAGCTAGAGTTAAACATATAGAAAATAGTATTGTCAAGATGTAAAGATAGAGCTAGTCTAACCAATCAATTTTTATCACATAAGAAATCACATAAACTTATGGCAGAAATAGATCATAAGAATTACATGATGCAAATTATTCTTATACATTGCACACATCTAGTCACACGTAAACCATATGTAGCAAGCCAATCAGTCCATACATAGTAAAATATATCTAACTCATAAATCCGGTCGAACATTATAGTTTATCATGGTAAGTGACATGATTCTATAAAAAATTGGAGACACTATCATGAAAGATGCCTTAAAAATGGGAATGACCTTGATCATCTAGGTTGGAAGCCAAGATTGTTCTGTCATGAAAGGCCATTTTGTGATCTAAGTTTTGTTAAACTTGTGAAAACTTCACTGCCGAATTATTCATGTCAACCAGAACATATAAAATGACTACTTGCAAAAGTATGACATTATTTGACAATTTTATTGTATTCTTTAAAAAATTTTTAAAGAACGCAAATTGCCAACACAACATTTCACTAGAGGCCTTTACTTTTTTCATAGAAATTAGGATTATTGAATATACTATAAATGGGTACATGGATATGATTTTTTAGAACAATGTTTAGAATAGTTGTAGTTCAAATTTTAATCGCTTTCGGTAAATTAGCTGAAATCAGATTAAATGGGTGAATAGCAAAAAAGACTTGAAATTTGGCAAAATAAACTACAGTAGCCATATAATAATGTTTAATTTGTATGAAAAATTGGTGTATATGGATTTCAACCATTTTTACGTTCACAAGATAGACCTTTTGGGAATTATAGGCGATGTGTGTCTAAGAAATCATGTGTGGTGTTCGGGCATTCTGCTCGCATTCTGGGACAACTTAATCATCCACGGTTATGGTCGAAAAAGCATGTGCATCGATGCACATGTATGGTTCTTCAGTTCCTGTTCATGCCGCTCACGTTCCCCATCCTTTGGTGCGTGCAGATGAAATTTGGTGGTCTTCATATCCAAGTTGAAGGCCAATTAATAATATTTTGGCATAGGGCAGAAGGGTTGCAATCAATATGGTTGCCCTTCCTGTTACAAAAGAAACGCAACTAATTAACATTACATACATATATATATATATGTATGTATATATATATATAGAGCTTAAAATACCTAATAAGTATATATACTAAATGTTCTCCTCGTCATCGGAGGTGATGACGATGACATCGTTGATGGCGGAGGCTACACCCTTCACGGAGTCTGATGCCCTGTCCGCGTCAGCCTTGCGATTTTCCGTGACGGCCTTCCAAATCCGCGCAATCTCGTCAAACTTATCGACCGGTAACCATGGACAAGCTACTGTGCATACAACCTCGGTATCCTTCTTGGCACGCAGACATGCACACGCACCCGGTCCTCGCGAAGGGACTCGAGGGACTGCTCAACCACACGCTATGCACACCTGCTACCTCACGCCGCACCGATGTAATGAGCTCCACCACCACCATATGCTCTTAGATCGCCTCCTCGCGCATCTTTTCCAGCTCATCAGCCGTGTTTGCATCCTCCTCCAAATTCCTTTCAGATTCGTCCAAGGAGGAACAGTCTGAGTAGGGGAGGGGGGGAGGAGGGGAGGGGGGGGGATCCGATGACCGCGGGAGGGAGTGCTCCTCCTTATCCACCAGATAAGAATCCTCAACAATGTGGCGCTGCGCTGGCGGGGACTGCCACACAAAAGAGAGGCGAACAGTCTTCTTACTAAGAGTCTACCTAGAGCTGCTATGTGCCAAAAAGGTGGTGGTGCTGAGCTTTATAGCGTTCGGCGACGAGGCGGAGGATGGTGCCTCGTCACCAACACATGGCATGATCGAGGAAGACGAACATGCAACACGCGTCAAGCGAGAAACCCATGACGCAACTTGACGGGAACACACTGCACATATAGTCAATGTTTTCCACTCAGTCTAGATGGCGCGAAGAAACACAAACACACAAAAATTGTGAATCATAGCGAAAACACTACACATAATTTGTGCGCTCTAGTTATGTCCGATTCTCTGCACCAATGTTGACAATTTCTGTTACATGGACCATGTACAATATCTTACTCACGTTATATAAGTTCAAGTCATGTGCAATGTCCACATGAAGAAGCGTAACTTCAGCCAGGGACACAGAATAGATATTGTGGTCCGTACGAGATCGTTCGTATCGTACACGGATTATCCACTTCTCATTTGTAATGGAGGTCTTAAAATGCCTGATCTGTGCTAATGAAATGATAATCGTTTGGCAGCTCGCTTTAGCACGTCTCTTTTGCCGACCTTGTTCATATACTCCCTCCCTTTCAAAATATAAGATGTTTTAGCTTTATAAATAAAGTGTATCTAGACTCCTTTTAGTGTATAGATTCATCTAGACTTAGAGTGAACCAAATACTAAAAGGATCTAGATACACTCTTTTCACAAAGCTAAAACATCTTATATTTTGGAACAGAGGGAGTATGTGTTAAGTCCTTGTTCATATATGTTAATCAGTAGTAATAGATTAGAATGACCAAGTAATAAAAAATTATATATACTCTCATGTACTTGAATGCACAGATTTAAGTTAGATAGGTTAGGCTCAGCTTAGAACGAATTAATTTAGCGAAAAAGCATGTGCATCAATGCACATATATGCTTCTTCAGTTCCTGTTCATGCCGCTCACGTTCCCCATCCTTTAGTGCGTGCCAGATGAAATTTGGTGGTTTTCATATCCAACTTGAAGGCCAATTAATAATATTTTGGCATAGGGCAGAAGGGTTGCAATCAATATGGTTGCCCTTCCTGTTACAAAATAAAGCCAACTAATTAACACTACATATATATATATAGAGAGAGCTTAAAATACCTAATAAGTATATATACTAAATGTTCTCCTCGTCATCGGAGGTGATGACGATGACATCATTGATGGCGGAGGCTACGCCCTTCACGGAGTCTGATGCCCTGTCCGCGTCGGCCTTGAGATTTTCCGTGACAGCCTTCCAAATCCGCGCAATCTCGTCAAACTTATTGACCGGTAACTGTGGACAAGCTACTGTGCGTACAACCTCATTATCCTTCTTGGCACGCAGGCATGCACGCGCACCCGGTCCTCGCGAAGAGACTCGAGGGACTGCTCCACTACACGCTATGCACACCTGCTTCCTCACGCCGCACCAATGTAATGAGCTCCGCCACCACCATATGCTCTTAGATCGCCTCCTCCCGCATCTTTTCCAGCTCATCAGCCGCGCGCTCGCATCCTCCTCCAAATTCCTTTCAGATTCGTCCAAGGAGGACCAGTCCGAGTAGGGGGGGGGGGGGGGGGGGGAGTTCTCCTCCTTATCCACGAGATAAGCATCCTCAACAATGTGGCGCTGCGCTGGCAGGGACTGCCACACACAAACAGAGGCAAGCATCAGTCTTCTTACTAAGAGTCTACCCTAGAGCTGTTATGTGCCAAAAAGGTGGCGGTGCCTCATCACCAACACATGGCACGATCGAGGAAGACGAACATGCAACACGCGTCAAACGAGAAACCCATGACACAACTTGACGGGAACACACTGCGCACATAGTCAATGTTTTCCACTCGTCTAGATGGCGCGAAGAAACACAATCACAAAAAAATTGTGAATCATAGCGAAAACACTGCACATGATTCGTGCGCTCTAGTTGTGTCCGATTCTCTGCACCAATGTTGACAATTTCTGTTACATGGACCATCTACAATATCTTACTCACATTATGTAAGTTCAAGTCATGTGCAATGTCCACATGAAGAAGCGTAACTTCAGCCAGGGACACAGAATAGATATTGTGGTCCGTACGAGATCGTTCGTATCGTACACGGATTATCCACTTCTCATTTGTAATGGAGGTCTTAAAATGCCTCATCTGTGCTAGTGAAATGATAATCGTTTGGCAACTCGCTTTAGCACGTCTCTTTTGCTGACCTTGTTCATATATGTGTTAAGTCCTTGTTCATATATGTTAATCAGTAGTAATAGATTAGAATGACCAAGTAATAAAAAATTATATATACTCTCATGTACTTGAATGCAAAGATTTAAGTTAGATAGGTTAGGCTCAGCTTAGAACGAATTAATTTAGCGGAAAACCATTTAGATAATAGGGCACAATTAGCATTCTCGGCTTATATTTTTCCACTCGCTACCGGAAACGGTTTCCGAGTTCTGGCTTTGCCTAGGGCAATTTATCGGGCACTTGGTAACAACGCCCATACACCGAGTGCGAGCAACGCTCATCATAACCACACAATGGGTATTTGCAGGTCAACTTAGCTGAATCGGTAGTAACTTGGTCGACCAGGCACCACAATGGTTATACATGGTACTCCCTCTATCTCGAATTATATGGTGCAGATTTGTCTAGATTGACATGTATATACACACTAAAACGCGTCTATATTAGACAAATCCGTGATATGTTTTTCTGGGCGGAAGGAGTAACATGGATCAACTTACTATGGGATGTGACGCTTCTGGATGTGCAAAGGTCACATTTTAGAGAATATAACTGCATTGTCATTGAGATGTTCTTTGAGTATTTAGGTAGATAGTAGCTAGGTCAAAAGCAAGCCTTATTCTATCAAATTCTGCAAATTTGTTAGATACATTCATCCATATGGAAAAGATATTCGAGCACAAAATCTTCCTTTTCAAGGTGTCAACCACATGCTCCCAGTCGACCATTCCCCAAGACGATAGGTGGCATGCATGAATACCTATCGTTCTCTACATGTACTTTTGGAAAAAGTACTCAAGATAACTAATTAAATAGAGTCTCAGGCATGTTCCAAGTGACAAGAATATATTCTGGGTGCAAGTCAAAAATGACGAGGGATCCTCGAGATATGTTTTTTGGTTGACATATTAGGTTATTCCTAGCTTTACAAGGCATATTAGGTCATTCCTAGCTTTACAAGGCACTATAAATTGTCCCGAGAAGGAAGCAAACATCATGCACAGAGAAGCAGTAGCTAGTAGTGTTCAAAGAGAGCAAGCCTTACACGGCAATAAGAGTTTCGATCTCTGATAGCCAAGGATGACTTGCCTGTGTGTTCTTCCTCGGTCAAGGATTTTCCTTGGTCCATCTCACTCTCACTCACAGGCAGTCTCCTCGGCTAGCCTGAGTGGCTCTTATTGCTCATGTGAGGCTTAATTGCATCTCTTAGTTGATTACATTTGCAGAAGAGTATCTTCTTACATTGTCTTTAATTATGTGTGTGCGTGGTGTGTGATGCTTTCTATGGCTTGATTTTACACATATCTCTGCCAAAAAAGTGGGTTTTCGTCTCCATCTTACTTGTAATGGAGTTTTATGTTGACAAATCAGGTGGTAGCTAACCAGTTTCACTAGCAAGATATCTCCAGGGAGAGATTTGATTTCGTTGTTCGAGGATGGCGAATGAACCAGATAATGCATGCTTGATGCAACTCGATAGTAAATACTGCTCACTCTGTTCCTAAAAATATAAAATATTTTCAGAGTTCAAATTGATTTTCCAAAATGTCTTGTGTTTAGAAACAAAGCTAGTAGTTCATTCAGGATGTTAGCATTTTAAAATTTGGACGACTAGATTTATAAAAGAACAATACTCTTTTCATAGGTCATTTCTATAGAGAAGCGAGCCGCCAAATCGCGAGCTCCACACCTAGTCATAATCGACAAGTAGAACGTGTTAATAGAGAGTAGTAAGATTGCTTGGGTTATGACTGAGTGTGGACCAGTGCCGCTATCCACGACGCCACTGTCGAACCAGCGCAGGCGCGGACGCCGCCGCTGCCACGCCAGATCACGGCCAGGGTCACTGCCGCCGCCGCCACGCCGCCAGATCTTTGTCCGGCGACGCCCCGGGCGGCGGCGGCGGGCAGGAGGTTCTGGAGGGGGAGGTCGGCCGAGGAGGAGAGGGGCCCGCCCGGCGCGGCGCGGCGCCGCCACGCGGGTGCTTGGGAGGGGTTGCGGCCGTTAGAGGGTGTCTGTTAACACTTTCTACTGGATGCGTGTCTCCATTGATCTGGCCGGAGTGTCTGGTTCCGGAAGGCTCCGCCGACGAACTTCCATGGGCGCATATGCCTGGAGTTTGCTGGATCGGAAGGAATTCAGTCATGCGCACTTTTGTTTTTTGCTGGCCGTTTGGTTTCAGTGGGAGCGTGGTGAAGCTCTGCTACCTGTTACCATCATGCGACATGTCTTCGATGATACACATGGTGAAGTCAGAAGCGGAGAATGTCATAAAGACAGAGACATGTGGGCGAGCTACGGCGGATTGAGTCTTTATGGCGATGAAGATCTGGCTTGGTTATCTGTGACTGGCAGCAGCGTCTGTTTGAGGGGGCGACATCACATGAGGAGTTCACATTCTTACCAAGGTCTGGCTTTCATTGGTTGTGCCTGACAATGGTCTTGCAAAAGGCATTGCTTTGCAAGCGAGGACTTTCTCCAGGATGAAAACCTAGATCTTTGATCGGGCGATGACAGCGCTTGTGCACTGTTTTCTTCTTGGAGGCGTCCTTTTTGGAGGAGTTGGACTTCTGGTGTTGTTTTGGTGGTGGTAGTGTCGCTGCTGCTAAGGATCGGATTCCTGCAGCGGGACTTTTCTTTTTTGTAATTTTTTTTTTGGGTTGTATGCATCCGTACTGTCATTAGGATATGCGTTGTTGCAGAGGCTGGGTGTAATTGGTATCCGTGTGATATTAATATATGCTCATTTCCAAAAAAAATGATTGAGTGTGGAGTTAGCTGTTTTTGGTGGCTCAAAATTCCTCTTGATATTACTGAGCTTCTCTTAAATATATGTTTTGTAATGCATTGATATGGAGATTAATAAACCTCTCTCGTTCCTAAAATAAGGTGTTATGTAAATTTGGTCAATGGGCTTTGCTCCCACCGACGAGAAAATAAACCGCATGTTCTTTGTGCTAGATGGGGTTCGACAGAAAACACCGCTCCTTCAGAATATGACCAATCATTCAAATAATCTAGTTGATATTAGATATAGAGGGTATTTACTCTGGTACACAATTAAGTGGTGTGCCTCTAGTCAAAATGTCGATACTTTGACTACTGGCAATCTAACATATTTTTTATTGAGAATATTCGAGAAGATTTGTAACCAATAATACATTATTTGCCAGCACAGTGGGCTTAAAATCGTACTTGTGGATAACAATGTTTTCCAGATAGAGGGGTTGATGATGCCCGAGCCCTACGCAAACAGGCGAAAAATTGATTCCACTAGAGTGTTCAAAAATGCTTCCCGAATAGGTTGTAACGCACTCGGATTCAATTTTCAAGCCGCCAGCCATAACATTAACACAGTGAGATCTAAAGTCACACGCTTGATCGCTTTTGTTTTAATATACTAGCTTTCACCCAAAGGTAAACAAACAAATAAACAAAACTCAATTCCATTACTATTCTTATTCAATCATATGACAAAATAAGTATTAAGTTTACATCCAAACATTGATGAATTCAAAATTTATAGCATATTGTAACATCAAGACAGAATAACTACCTAGAAGCCATCGTGTTCCTTTTCTCTTTGATCTTCTTATAAGGGTCAACCTCTTCGGGAGGCCCAATCGTGAGGCGGCGAAGAACACGATGAACAGACAGGGTGGAGGCAAACACACACGCAAAACAAAATACAAATCGGTTGCTCTCGTCGACCCAATCCACCGAACTCAATAGAATCCCAAGAATATATTGTAAGCAATATATTTCCTACTAGAAAGGACTGGCGCGACGCATGCAGCGCATGTGGATGCTCGTGTGGGGGCACCCACAAGATAATCAGAAAACAACAAAGAAAACAACAAAAAGACGTAGCGGTACCGTCTAAAGTGCATACTACAATACAACCGAAGAAATTATAGTTTCGTCTTAAGTTGAGGTTCAGTGTTCAAGGCTAGCCAACACAGTAACTCAATGCGTATTACACACACTCGGTTTGGATAGGACCGTGTTTCTTGAAGAATGCATTCATCGCAAGAAAGATGAGTAAGAGTACCTCCATGGATGATGTGGGTCGCGTTGAGGCGATCATGAGTGGTTGGACTGCTTTGGGTATATGGATCCTCGTAAGTCCCCCCCCCCCCTCGGTGGTTGCGATTCGGGTGCCTCCCCATATCCACTGACCCTGGCACCTATGGTGACATGCAGATCGTGAGAGTGCTGCCCTGCCTACGCCATGGGGGCTAGAATAGATACCCTCCACCTAAGAGTCGCCCTTGTCTCGGCATCGGAGTATGGAGGCACGATGGTGCTTCGCGCCACCTAACTCTGGATGGGCCTGAACCTTGTACAACGTCTTGGTGTGGCATCGGGCCACCAGTTCGACTCAAACTAGACCTGTTTGTCAGGGTCAAAAGGTAGTTTGCCCCTGGACTGACCCCAAATTGTCACCGCTTTGGACCTCGAAAGGACCTCGAGACCGTGGAAGCTTTGCTTAGTTGTAGGTTTCAGACCTTTTACGGCTGATCGGCGGCCATCCGAGCATTGACCAATAGAGCAACTCACACAGGAGAATCATATTCTCGTACAAAACCGTATTTCCTGAAATAATAAACTCGTATTTACCAAAAATCCATATAGACCGAACTGATTTAACCGAATTAAACGAACACACAGCCAGAGAAACAATGTCTGAAACACCTCATATCCCCCGCTAAGTCACGGACAACGCCGTCCCATGTTGTTCTTCCGCCTTGGTACTTTCACATTGTGCGTTCAAACACATGATAGAGGAGCAAAGATCGGTAGACCATGTCATCGGAGAAAGAAACTTCCTATTAGAAATATGGGCTAAATCCATTGGTCTATGTGATATTTCAGATTTTCCCTAAATCTGAAAACTCTGTGTGGAAGTCCACATGTGATTTCGCCCAAGTTAGTGACAGCTCATATCTGTGTGGCAAGAGTAGTGGAGCTAAAGTATATTCCCACATGGAAAGTTGGAGCAGAGTTGCACCACCTTATAAGATGGAGTGTCTCATCACTCTGTAAGTGAGTGAGAAGAGAAATGCTATACGCGCGCTCCTCCTCCGCGCCACTCGATCGTCACGACGCGCGAAAGCGCGCCACGTTTTGCAGAATGAACCGAGCTTATTTTTTTGCTACTCAGGAAAACTGGCGCGGTTTTGACAAACGTGCCAATAGTTATTCAGTTTGGGTTGCTCTCGGATCTAGGGATACTGTAACCAACCTGAACTCATGCTCGACGTGTCCTCGGACCATGTTCTTCCTTGTATGGTTTCTCGAGCTGCTCTTTATAAGTGCAGGTACAACTTCTAACACGTACACACCGAAAACTAATCTACGGTTTTGCTTCCTCTCTGCTTGTACCACCACCGTAGTCTACTCCATCCTGCGCGTCGGCTTGCACCGGCGGACGGAAGAACAGGTCTACGGAACCATTTCGTGATCCTATACGGGAGAGGACGAATAAGGTTTTTGAGAAGCACTTCACGCGACTGGTCAAGTTCGTTATCACGGTGCGTCTTCCTAGGCGTCAAGAGCATCCGCGTGCATGGTGTATGCTACGTCGTCTTCTTCGACATACATCAACCTCTGCACCAACGACGACTTTATCTGCAACCAATCGGTACGTATATCGTGATCCGATCTATGGTTATTCTATGGCTGTTCTTGCATATGCACTCCTGCTATTCATGTTGATTAATACATCTAGTATGTTAGATTATCATGTGTTCGTAGCTGGTGTAGTCATGATTTATAGATTAAAATTAATTGTGAAAATTATGCCTAATAATCCAACAACTTCCTAGCAAAACCAAAGGTACACACTTACAAAACCATAAATTATGAAATATGCCCCTGTCGTTCTGTGTGCCTTAGTGCGAGCATTAGGCGATAAATGTCAGTTCACTTACATGGACGTGGAGGGCGTGTCCATGAGGAATACATCCTGGTGGCGAGCATGCAAGGCACTGTAAACGACAGTGATGGCACCAGATTTACGTGAACACCAATTCATTAGGACTCCAAAGCAAAGTGATGTAACAAGAGTGTTTCCTCACAAGGAGGGTTTATATCAAACTCTTAGAGAAATAAAGAAATCCACTCCTCCTTTCTCTTCTTGGAACCTGCAAAACAAAGTAACTCGCCTTGTATCACCAACTTTACCGTGTGGTTGTCAAGCATAAGGTTTGATATTTGAATTGAAAACAATAAACAAGTAAGTAAAATTAGACCCCTCTTTGCGCCCTTGGGATGTGGCTGTCAAGCATAACATGTGATGATACTATTGAAACAAGGGAATAAAAGGAAAAGGAGAAACTCTTATCCTTATTATTTGCGTTTTACAATATTATGTAAACATTTCTTCTATTTCAACGTTTTGCATCAAACGGTCTGATACTATCAAATTTTTGGTCCATCAGCAAAATACTATCAAATTTTTGGTCCATCAGCAAAATACTATCAAATTTTTGGTCCATCAGCAAAATACATTTCATATATTTCAACATTTCTCATTAAACGGTTTGATACTGTCATGCATCTGGTAGTTCAACATTGTGCACATCATCATGAGGGGATAAGCAAAAAGGAAGAAGCGACTAAACAAATTGTTAGACTAATTCCTATTTCTCTCTATTCTCGATCTTGACGATAGTCTTATGTTTTGGTTCATCAGCAAGCGATATTTCGTCTAGTTCAACATCTCGCATTCAATGGTTTGCATTCAACGGTTTGGCAGAGTCATACATTTCACAGTTCAACTATGCACTTATCATCAATAAAAAGAAGCAAGCGGAAAAAACGAAACAAAAAGGAAAGGAAGAAAGAAAACAAAGAACCAAATGGAAAAAGAAAAGCAAGAAAATAGGCAACGAAAAGAAGAAAAACAATGTAAAAACAACATGCAAGAGACGCACGGTTCTTTCCTAGGACGCTACGCCGCTCAACGTTCTTCGCTTTTGATCATGTTTGAAGGCAACATATACACATCAAACGAACTCACGGTCAACGTTTTCGCTCTTCAAAGTATAAGAAGAAAAAAATAAACATGCAGAGAAGCAGCGAAAAACCAAGATAAATAAAAGAAAAGGCAAAAAATGTGGAAGTTAGTACATACTTGTCGCTCGCTCTGTCGACAGTCCAAGCGCCACCACCTGCGCCGTGTCGGACAGTTCAACCACCGCCATCAGCCAGGTATCTCGGACGAAAAATGTGAGAGTGAGACCCATGCTATGACCGAACATAAATGTAGGAGGCCCGGTCCTCGTCACATGTCCCACCCATTTGGCAGTCTTTCTCCTCTCCCAGATATGCCTCCTCTTACCCTGCTCCTATGAGTAGCCACGTCGCCAATAGCGTGTTCACCGGCCCGACGCACACAACTGCGCGGGAGGAAGCGAAGAAGAGGCAGAGGTGGGAGAGAAGAGACGCTATCTAACGCGTTGTGTGAAAGAAAACCGCCAGAAGTATCTTATACTACATGCGCTGCCGCAAAAACCCAGAAGCAGAGACGTGCAAGGCATCACGCATGAATGGGACCCACCGCACATACTTGCCACGAGGAGCCGCGGCCAAGGAGAATTTCTGCTGCCACGTCGGTTCCCAGCCACGTGAACCCGCAGAGGGTGAGGGTCTCCGCTGCCACGTGGGCCATCAGCGGGCCCCATGACCTGGCAGGTGAGGACCTCATGGCTCCCTCGAAAAACCTTTCACCATGGGCATCATCGCCCATAAATGTCGAGGCATGGGCCAGTGGACGACACGCAGCCCACCTTCCAACGATGTAGGGCAGAAAAGGACACCTGAGCTCGCAGCGGCATGAAACCTGGGACGGCAGGGACCGCCTCCCCGGAGAGTGGGGCTCCACCGCGATGTCTCCACGTGTCCTCCCTGTGGTCCATCCAACGGCCTAAAAGAATCGGAACGACGTGGATAGCAAAATTAGCCAAAACTTACATGTGCTATTATTGACTCTTATTTGTGAGTATGTATTAGTTAACTCTCTTGATGTTATGTGAATGTCGACCACATAAAAATTGCTTTTGATACTTGAGAGGGAATTAACATTGGAGATGTGGTGGTCTGAAGGTGTTGAGTGACATGTCACATCGAATCATCATTCATGTGGTCAACATGGATAAGAGGGGACTCAAAAAGCTTATGTCCATGAACATGTGTTAGACCCTCAATTGCTAGTGGATTAGGGTGATTAGCCTATGCTCCCTGTTGTGGTTGTGAGGGATGAAATAGCAAATGTCTGGTATGTGATTATTTTATTTGGAGCTATTTCCATTCACACACATAAGGAAAGACATAGATTCTATTTTTTTGCACTATAATTATTGCTTTGTTCACAAACACAAACCCCCACAAAACACTCTTGCTTGGAATCAAACACAACTTACAAGTACTTTTTTGGTGAATAGTAATGATGGGCATAAAGACCTGTACCAATATCTCCATGGTTCGATACTCTTACTTCCAAACTAGCTAAATACAATGTGTGCACTTCCAGCCATTATTAATCAGTGGGAGGGATAAACTAATTGGGACCATAAAACTTATAGTGGTGGTTGGAATTTATGTTTTAATAACTCCCTTTCTTGCTCATGTATGGTCTTGGGACCGATCACTAGTGTTGTACTTTCTCGTGCACACTTCTGCACCTATTTATGGATCCTCTTTAGAAGAAACATAGACTATAAATGAGTTTTACTAATTGTGACAACCAAAACAAATTAAACAACCATATGCCTAGAACATTTTCTCCCTTGAATTACCTTCATCCACTCCACCCTGTATAAGATCCATTTGTAACTTAGTCTTAGCACTTAGTTGTTTTAATTGCTGCTTTCTAGGAGTAGTAGTTTCAAGTAAAAGAACCTTGCATCATTATTTCATTGCATTGCACAAACGGCCATATAAGTGGGATATAGGGCTTTAGAGAATAGATAATCTACCTTCATATCCTCGTGGATTAGACACTTAATATTTATCAACTTGTGCTACAATGGCTCCCTGCTCTTGAGGATTATCACACCCGTTGGTTGCGGAGCACTACCACGCCTCGAACACCTCTTACCCAGTGTGCCACTACTCGCAGCTTATGACGCTAGGCCCATGGTGTAGCACCCCGGTAAAATCACTAGCCCTTGTGCATCATGATGACAGCATGCTCATGTCATTATGCCACATTGTATTTGAGCATCTTCATGTTTACATGCATATGTTGCTAAAACTATTTTCTAAAAGCCTATCTTTGTTTTCTAAATATCCCCCGTCTTTATTTCAAATCTAAACACTGGTCTTTCCCGAATCTTTTAATTGTCTAAAAACTATTTCCAAAATATTTGATAAAAATAATACTTAAAACTAAAAATGTTTTAGTGGGGGAGGCAGCCACCGGCCAGGCCCAAAAAACCCAACCGGCAGCCACCTACCACCCCATAAACAAAAACCCTAACCGACCCGGCTCCCAACCCGCTGCCACCATGTTCCTTCCGCGCGCAACGCACGCTAGCGTAAGCGCAACACTGCGAGGCCACCGTCCCGACCGACAACCTCGCAACCCCCGCTCCCTCTCCACTCGATGCAACCCCTAGCCCAACCCCGCGGTACACCGTCAGCGCACGCTACCCCCACCCTGCTCTTCGCATCCACCCCGCGTCCCTAGACCCTCCACGCACGCGTCGTCAGGATCCCCTCGCCCACTTACCTCGTGTCCCCAACCCGCCTACCTCCTCTACCCTCGATCCCCAACTCCCGATAGCACTCTCCGCCGCGACCGCTTGCTGCTGCGCGCACCCACGATCCCCTTCCTCCGCTGCGCCCACTCCTCTCCAACCCCGAGCACCACCGCCCCACATGGCATCGCCGCTCGCATCCGTCTCTCTGCCTTCCTCTCCCGCGGCCACGACCCCAAGCCACCCCGCATCTGCGTCTTCCACTCGCCGCCGCCGGGCCCTGCACCGGCTCCGCCTCCATTGCCTCGTCGTTGCGCCCCTGTCGCAGAGCTCGGCCGCTAGACCCCGCTACCCCATCCCCTCGCTTTTGAGGTGGCGCCCTGTAGAGCACCTCGCCTCGACCTTCCCCGCATCCGGCAGCCTTCCCCTCTGCGGCCAGCGTTGAGCCCGGCATCGCCTACCTCAAGTGCGGCCGTCGCTGCGACGGCCCCGCGCCTCCTTATCGCTAACCCGACCCTCCTCTGCCCCGCCAGCTTAGGTCACCGCCTCCCCGAGCGCCCCGCCGTAGCGCCGCCACGTGTCCTCCATGTCCTCTTCTGATGGCACGCTCGGCCCCGCAGCACCCCGCCCGCGGGCCCTCCACAGGTGTGTCTGCGCGCGAATGCACGCCTATATGAACCCAAGTCAAGATCAGTGATGCTCTGCTCACGTTGATACGGTGGTGTATGTTAGATTGTGGTACTACTGTTCTGATAAGGTGATACTTCGAGTTTGAAGACCGAAGATGTGCTTATGTTCTGTAGATGGTGCTGACAAAGATTAATATCGAGGAGCCCCGATGGGTTTCGAGATGACACCCGAAGGCCATTGGCGCCGAGCAAGTTCACTGCAGACACTCTGACCCCGGGCCCGAAAACGTCGAGACCCTGGGTGCGCTGACACGGATCCGACGACCGAAGATCTTGTGCACGGATCCGAAGACCGATCCCGTCGAGGCCGAACGCGAACCCCCATCGAACCCTCGGCACTCATGATCTTCGTACCTTGATGTGTGACCCCCTTTTCCCGATACCCCTATTTTATAAATGACATCTATCTTGTTGCATAATTAAATTGTTCACGCATGCATACATATTTTGTGGGTCCGGGTTATTTCGTCGATTCACCTAAGTTAATATGGAGACCATATGCAGGATATTCTAGTCTTATATTAGCTCCATTTAAATTTGTGTATCGAACCGCTGCCATGTCTTGTCTTATTAAGACAACATTTAAATTGCAGGGTATCAAAACAACATGAACCTATTAATTAATTGTCGGAACTCTGGTTCCGCTTAATATTGCCTAATTGCATTGCATCTTTTCCATGTCATGCATCATATGTGCATCATGCCCAATCTTTTGTCGTAGTATTAAATAGTGCATCCAATGTTTCTTTTAGTGCTTTGCTTCTTCGCAGATTAGGCCGATGAGTTGCTACGAGTATCGACAAGTTCTTCGGATAATGTATCTTTGGCAGTGTTTTCCAGGCGAGCAATCTCCCTCTTTCTATCTATTTTGCATGTATAGTCTTTACTCCCTTCCTGTTGATCTACTACTATCTGTGTTGTGATGCTTTAGTTTCCGTGCCATTTATATTCCTTGCAGCCTCTATATTTCCTTGGACATATCCTATTGCATGTTGTTTGATAGATAGTCAGCCTTGCGAGTAGTAGGTGCTCGCTCAGGTGCTGCTGCGTGTCGTTGTCGTTCCACCATTGTTGGAAGGTTGGCACATGCTTAATGGTGGAGATGATCATGGATTTAATTTCAACTTAATAATTAAAATGTTGGAAATAGATATAACTAATGCAGAGGCATCGGTGGGCAACATATGTTATTTGGTTCTTCCGCGCTCACTTGTGTCCCGTAGGATCCCGAGTACTTGATACATGTTCCTTGACTATCCCACTATCCGCGGTGATGTGTTCTCATTCATATGAGCATCACGTTCTATAATGAAGATGATTCAATACATCTCCATCATACTCCTCTAGTAAGGAAAAACTCCTCAGACTAGATTTAAGATAAATCAAAGTATAGCCTTACATATTTTCACATGATATTGAATAACAAATATACTATATCGAGCAATCGAGACTGGTCTTTTCTGTCACTAGATGAATATAGCATGTGTATTCCATTCTCCCTAGTGAGGCAACAAAGTAAATATAAAAATCATAGTAAATCCCATGTTTTCTATCACTATCTAGTTAATACTTCCCATTTCTCCATGTAATGCACACTCCCCCCTCTCAGATCTAACATACTAGTTTGATCAGAAGATGTATACAAGATGGGATAAACAGATACATCTATTAATACACCAAACACATACTGAAAATTGCAATCTCGTACAATCATCTCATAGAACCAAGATACACCATAAAGGAATTACATACATGTGACTATAATCGTTCATATGAGATAGATCAAACTACTGGCACAAACCTATAGTCCAAGGGTGTACTACTGGCTCTTCATCATGGAGACGTTCTTGGTGTTGTTGGAGAGGTTGGAGATGCAACTAGGGGTGACCCTGGCATCATTTTCCCGTCCAATCTTAGAAGCCTCCCGCTTCTGTATCTAGTTTCGTATGTTTTCGTCTCTATGCTCTGCCTCCTCACGAGATCATGAAAGGGCCCATATATATTGTTAGTTTAGTTCAAGATGAAGAGATCAACGCGATGATGGACGACATCAGAGGCTCGAGACCCCAGCCACACCATGGTGTGATAGGCTTCTTGGGCCACGTCATGGGTGGCCATTTGGGCCTGCTGTCTCCCTCGGTCTAGTCCAAGTGCTCCGGGCCGCCTCCTTGATCAAAAACTTCCAGAGGAAAAATCTCAGGTCTAGCCCAAGATGCAAATCTCCCACCCATGGATAGTGATGGTTCGAGCCGTGTGTGACGGAGAATTTCAGCTGTGTGTGAGGGACTGTTAGTGAACCTTAACTACCATGTAATGAATTATGGTTTCACTCTATTTATACCAGATAAATTTCAAGGGAACTTAACTGTTTGCACGGATAGGTTCTAACCGGAATTTGTGAATTAGCATTCTCGATGTTATATTTTCACCTGACCAATCAAAGCACCATAATCAGTTACATTTACATGGTCAACTCCATACGGGCCACAGCGCTTTCGGGTTGGAAAATTCGGGTTGACGGAATATTAGAAGATTGAAAGTTCGGATTGAGGGAATATTAGAAGATTGTCATGTAAGTTGTTCGAGTATCCAACTATCCATATATGTAGCTACTAGATAGGTCAAAAGCAACCCAAGCCTTATTCGAGCCAAGTCCCTAAATTTATTAAATTGAGCCATCCATGCAGAGCCGATATTCGAGCACAAAATCATCCTTTTGAGGGTGACAACATACGGTCCCATTTCTCAAGATGGAAGGTGTCCATGCATATGCATGCCGGTCGTTCTCCATGTCTACTTTTGGAAAAGGAAAGCTCAAGATAATTAGTAGTCTCATGCATGTTACAGTTGACAAGAATATATTCTGGATACACGGACAGAATGACGAAAGTTTTCCTTGAGATATGGCCGACACCTGTTGTCATCTTGGAATATATAAATATTTTGGAAATTTTGAGAATATATTGTTAGGTCATTATTTGTTTTGCAAGCTACTATATATATTGGCCCGGGAAGGAAACATTGGAACACCACGGAGAAGAATCAGCTAGTGCAACAGGGAGCAAGCCTTACATGGCGATAAGAGTTTCTATCTCTGATAGCCAAGGATGACTTGCCTGTGTTGTTCCTCAGTCAAGGCATTAGCCTTGGTGTTTTGGTATCACAGGCGGTCTCCTTGGCTAGCCTGAGTGACGACTCTTATCGTTCATGCTAGGCTAAATTGCATCTCTTATTCAATTAGTTCATGAAAGTGATTCACATACGAGCTTCTTCTATTATTAAGTTATGTGATGATTGCATCAAGGTGTGACTTAATATTATGCACGCGTTTCTCTGTGACTTCTTCCATGTCAATGTCGCTAAATCGTCAGTGGCAAAAGTTATCACACACAAAGCGACAAGAGTACTGGGTTAGCCCTTCCATGAATTATGAGCAAACTTCATGGAGAGGGATCATATTTTGGTTGATCGCGGATGGAGAATAAAGCTGGCCACACTTGCTGCGAAATCTAGCGGCACTAAATTTTATTGGACCAGTCCCTTATTGGCTTAAAATCATACATGTAAATACTTGAAAAGGTTTTAAATTTAATACGACGAAATTTTGGTTTTTTTGCTTGGTGCGGGAAAAACTCAAAACTTTCGATAATAAGCGTTTGTTGTATGAAATACACAAGATTTCCTTCGAGATGATCATGTATCCTTCCTCATGTATGTGGCAAATTTTCCTTTTTAACTCGAACTTTTGAGATCCTGGATTCACATTTCATTCCAAAACTGCTCCATTTCACTTGAGTAACTCTAGTGGAGTCTATTGTTTCTTAGAAAAAATGTAATCCAAAACCCATTGGTGATAGTTGTTCCATTATTATTGAATACAAAATGATCTCATATAGGCCAATTTTATCTATGTTTCTTATCATTTTAAAACTTCAATAACTAGCCTATAATGAATACAAAAATGTCTCATATAGGCATTTTATAGATATATCTGGAGATTCAAGTAGCAAAAGTGTTAACAGATAGTGTAATGTGTTGCGCATGATCTTACTCACATTAATAGATAGGTAAACAATCTGTAGTTAATTTGGCGGCTTGATGATCCTCCTTTGTATAACTGATCTTCTCGTCTCATAGATTATGTAGATTTTTCATTGTGCTTCCTTTTCATATTTTGATTTTGTCTAACATAAGCGTACTTGAATGTCCTTGCTGGTACCTACCGTCTTCCTATATAAGAATGTGGGCATACAAAATCATCCAAATAATGCATCCATATTAGAACACATTATAGTAGGTTTATCTTACTTAGTCATATTAGACATTAACAAAAAGGCCCATATGCCAGTTGAGTGTTTCATCCAAACTGATTACTTTCTCTAATTGGCCTACAATGAATTGTCATGGAATAAATAAGTTTAATGATGAGCATACATAGTTGAGGGAGTGCTATAATATAATAAGAAGGCAATCATGCAAATGTTAAGAAATAGAAACATAAAATAATAAAGGGAAATTATGCATACATGAAACTAGTAGGCACAGTTGAATATGTCCTCTCAGAGCATCAAAGAGTTTATATATAATCGGGGATCTGACTTCCAGTTCTATTCATAGAAGAAAAGCAACAAAGAGTTCATGTGTTGTAGTAAAAAAACTAAGAACTAAGCTATCAAAATGATAAAGAGCTTAGATTTCAATATACATCATATGAAACGTGATAACCTAACACACTTTCATGAAACTGGAAAAAACACAAGGACCCTAGCAGATTCACATCATCACAACTTCAACAAAAGTATATTCTACGCGGACAAAGGTTTTTTTGTCTCTCTTACATAAACCTACCAACACAATTTTGTATTAAATTATACAATACAAACTATGTTTGGAGGCATAGTCTCCTACCTGTTTGTTTTGTTGTTCTATGGAGATGCAACATGTCATAATAAAATAGAGTATAAAGAAGAGGATACATGCAAATCCATTCTTTGGAGGCATCTTTAGATAAACCGTAGACTAGCCACCTCCAAAAACACATTGTAATTCTCCCATGCTGAAGTGTGCGTTGTCTCCCATTGAGCCTATGGATTTTTAAATATAGCCATGCATGTAGAAATCTATCTCGATTTGTCTTAGTGTGTGTCTATGTGTCTATCCATGTCTCTATTTATATCATATAATTTGAGAATGGGGCAATAGACTAGTGGTTGGGTCGCAGTTGGCGCATCTCGGCGATCGAAGTTCGATCGCTGCCAGGGATGAATTTTCGGAATTCTCATGCTGACTCGCTTCTACTATATCAAAAAAAGTGTCTAGTTCCTCCTAACACTGTTTCATATTTTTTTGTCTATCATATAATCTGCCAAGCATAAATATAGTCTAGGCCTTGATGGTACTAAACCACGTGGTATTCATCAGACATAATTTTCTTTTGCTTTGGTACAAATATTATTAGGTGAATTGTGGCTCCTTGTTCATTTAATATAGCATTGGGTATTCCAATCTAGGCTATGATACTGAAGGGACTATGAATGATTTTTTAGGGTTTCGGACAATGTATATAACAATATATGTTGAACTTTAGGAATCATGAGACCCATATTCTTAGTGTCATAGTAAATTTTGTAATCCAGGGAGACACTTAAGGTGACACTACAGTGCATCTCCATCCATTGGGATTAGAAAGGTTGTCGTTAGAGATATGATATTTCCACATCTACTTTAACAATATATCCTATTGAATAAATATTATATTTTTTCATGTCCCCTAATACAATTTTTTAAGTTCAGAGCTGCTACTAGTGAACCTATGAACTCCAGTTCTTGTTTTTGATAGTTAAAACCTTGTATTCTTAACTTCCACATGTTTTTTGTTTTATTTAATTTAAAAATACAAATGTTTTATTGATATATTATCAATATTTTGATTAATTAGTGCATAAGAACAATGGAAAGTTATGTTAGGTGTGCCCAGGAGATTGAGGGGTGAATACTTCCATTATACACCTCTCGCGGATTGATACCGGTCATCCATTTGCAGGGAATTTTTGTTGTCATACAACCTCTATGCTTGGAAGCCCGATAAGATTTTATAAGAGTAAGTGTGTAGTATAAGTCAACCGTTTGTCGTTCTTCTCTAGAAAATTGGTGCGCCCATCTTAGGTAATCATTGGTTCTATAATCTATAATGAATGTCAATTGTGTGATAATGAACGTACACTTTGCCATATGTATTATAATGAATATCAACTATGTTGCATGCACTTTATTATATGTACACAAATGATGGTAAATTTGAAATTTCTATAACTTTAGTGTGCACTAATACGAATTGTAGGAAAATATTGAGTTTTTTGTGCTAGAAAATACCATTACAAACAGTTATGATATGGAACTTGGAATAGTTTGTGATGTCAAGCTATATTACTTGGTTTATGAGTTCTCTCAGTGGACTATTATACAATAGTCTTCCATATGTTATCTCAAACGGTTCAAACATCGATGGAGAAAATATCAGGTATAGCTAAGTTCAAATGGATCATCTTGCTAACTAGTTGTGATGCCATTTTAGAACCATCTAAGACATATATAGGGTTTTTTGTACTAGTGATCGATAGTAATTAAAATGATGGTTTGTACACTCTTTTTGAATAGGATGTTGAGATCCCCATCCTACATCGAGATGTTACACCTAGCCTTTATTATTAGTTTATTCACACAAAGGTCAGGAAAGAAAACATACATCAAACAACACAAACCATTACACCACACCTAAAAACCTGATAATAGGGGAAATCATGCCATTAGAGCCTTGTGCCCTAGAATCACAACAACATCCCACTAGTTATATCAGGGGCATCACTGAGTCACATCAGCGAGTAGGGATCAGACATCCGGTCCAACAGACTTTTAGCCCACCCCGAAGCACACACTCCAAAGTTTGCCACTGTCGTCATACCATCGACCAATCTATAGGCAGAGATCCGCAAAATACTCATCAGGTCTGCCACTGATGCCATCACCACGCCAGGCAATGCATCTACCTATGTTGATATATCATCATGTATCCATCGCCGATACCCCATTTCACTAGTCCGCCGAGACCCATTGTCTTCAACGCCTAAGAAGCCATGTCACTCCACCTTTTGACCCCTCTTGCTAGCATATTCTCCAAAATGATGCCCCAAGAAGGACGGTGGCATTGGGCGTTGTTGCCATCATCCAAACCGAGGGACCCAGATATAGGGTTTCTCCTGGAGCACTAGACACACTTCCCGCCGAGTGTACGTGGTGGCCCAATGTCGCCACTCCTCTGAGTCCTCTCAGGAGATATCCAAAACAGTGCCTCCAAGGAGGTAAATGGCCCCACACTCCACCACTTTCTGGTCCGACATGCCAAATCTGAGGCTTTCCTCGGAGCCAAACCTGAGGTCATCGCTAGTGTGTACTCTTATGCACCCTTTTGTAATTCATACACTAGTAGAAAACATGGCTTCGGTTCGGTACAAATTCTGGCACTAGTCCTGGTTTGTTATGGGCCAGGACTAGTGTGAGCACTAGTCCCGGTTTGTACTAGCTCTAGAGGCTAGGAGCCCTGGCAAGTCGTTGTCCCGGGTCGTTCTGGACCTTTAGTCTCGGTTCATGATACGGCTCGGGACTAGAGGCCTCGTGCCAGCCAGCCGCACGGTGCAAGAATATTTAGTTCCGGTTCATATAACGAACCGGGACTAGAGATAGGTCACTAGTGCCGGTTCGTAATACGAACCGGTACTATTTATTTTCATATATAACTCGGCTTTGTCCATGCCCAAGCCATGGCCATTTTTTACTCCAAGAGCAAGCCGAGTTCATGCCCATTTTTTCTCCGAGATTTGGTGCAAACCCCTATTCCAAGGTTTTATTAAAAGGTTATCAACTTTATTCTTTCATCTCTTATTATTGTAGTTTAGCTCAATGCTCTAGAAGTAGAGAGGGATTTCATGCTCTACAAGTAGAGGAAATTTTAATTTTAGGCAAATTTTGATTGTAGTAAAATAGTTACTGAAAATTGAAATGTGTAATTTTAGAGTTTTAGAGCTCAGAATGGAATGAGGTTTTCACTACTAGATCAATAATTAAAAACTCCACATTTTTCATGTTAACTCTTTTGTCCAATTCAAAAATAGGTGCATGTAAAATTTTCAAATTTCAAATTGAATGCTCTAGAAGCTCACATTATAACTTGTGTTAATGTAGATGGTCCGGGAATGGATGTACGGTACTGACCGACGCTCTGGCGAGTTCATTAATGGTGTGCATGAATTCCTCAGTGTGGCTGATGCGAACAAGCGAAATGGTTTTGTGTTCTGTCTATGTAGTGTCTGTAAGAATCAGAAGGATTACTCTGATTCAAAAACTCTTCACAGAAACCTGTTGAAGTCCGATTTCATCCCTATCTATAATTGTTGGACCATGCAGAGAGAGAGAGGGGTTATAATGGATGACAACTATCATGGGTTCTTCGGTGACACTTACATGGAGGATGCTGAAGGAGAGGCTGAAGAAGAGGCAGATGATGAGCCCACTGATGATCTTGGTCGGACCATTCCTAATGCACGGAGAGACTACAAAAATTAAAAGGAGAGGGAGAAGTTTGATCACATGTTAGAGGATCACAAAAAATTGTTGTACCCAAATTGCAAAAATGGACTGAAAAAGCAGGGTAGCACACTGGAATTGCTACGATGGAAGCCAGAGTGTGGTCTATCTGACTCCGAATTTGAAATGTTGCTGAAAATGATGAAGAATATGCTTCCAAAGAATAACGTATTTCCTTCCAGTATGTACGAAGCAAATAAGGTTGTCTCCCCTCTAGGTTTAGAGGTTTAGAAGATACATGCATGCCCTAATGACTGCATCCTCTACCGCCATGAGGAGTACGAGAATTTGGATGCATGTCTGGTATGTACTACATTGCGGTATAATATCAGACGAGATGACCCTGTTGATGTTGAGGCTGAGCCCCCCGGAAGAGGGTTCCTGCCAACGTGATATGGTATGCTCCTATAATACCATGGTTGAAATGTTTATTCAGAAACAAAAAGCATGCCAAGTTGTTGCGATGGCACAAAGAGAACGTAAGTCAGACGGGATGTTGAGACACCCTGCTGATGGGTCGCAGTTGAGAAAAATTGATAGAAAGTACCCAGACTTTGCAGATGACACAAGGAACTTAAGGTTTGGTGTAAGTACAGATGGAATGAATCCTTTTGGGGAGCAGAGCTATAACACCCTCGAATCTGCCCTATGCAGATTTTAGCGATTCCCGCCAAACCCGCATAGAAACGATTCAAAAGTGCCCACCAGGCACCTGCGTGTGGGTGGAAAACAAACTAATATCATTACACAATAGTTCCTGTTGGATCCCACAGAACATATATATACAACAATGACTACATGATTCAAGAATACAAATGTACAGTACAAAGATCCAAATCACCTTGAAAATGATACAACATTCGAACATCCGAGTATGGATAAGATGCAAATGGGGCTAAGAGCCCGAGATAATAACCAATGGCATCCATAACCCTGCCAATGCCAAGTCGGAAGGTTAACCCTGCTAACGACATCGATCTCAAACCTGCTAAAACAAAAGGGGTGCTGACAAAGGGCAAAGGAAAAAGTGAGTGGTCAGTACTGAGGCCAGTACACGGCGAGTCTAGAATTCAGCGGCTCTCGCCTACATAGGTATGGTGGACTGAAGCGGCAGTGAAGCAGGAACTAGACAACCTATAGAGATTTGATACAACTGTCGGGTATCAGAGAGAGGTAAGAAAGACCTATGCGGGACCAACCTGATACTAACACCAATAATACCCATCCTGGCATTTTCCCCCTCGAGACCAAACGTGGAAGTCAAACCAAGGAACTCACATAGTTGGTAGTTTTATTAATTCCATTATAGTAACAGCACTTACTAGTCAGATATAGATAGCATGAGTCATCCTGATATCAGAAGCAGTGGGCAGTTTTAGTTAACCATTCTGTTGTAGTTGTAATACTACGAGTCAGATACAATTAGCCAAAGATATCCCAAATCCAGCAGTTGTTGGAATTTTTATTTACTCATTCTGTTGTAGTGAAACTGATTACTAAACATGTCAAAGTCAAATTTATAGCACTACTTTAGTTATGGTTGTCTATGATCGAGATACTGAGCTCCAAGTCGTCCATAACCGCGGACACAGCTTTCAGAATTTTTTACCCTGTAGGGGTGCACAAATAGCAACACACACGGTCAACCTCAGGAAGAACCAAATAAAAAGCAACGAGGCCTCATGACAATGCATTCACATGATTCATAAATTATTTCAGGGGGCCACCCCACTAAGCTACCCGCAATGAAGTTGGCCGGCTCCGAGACGGACCCAGGGTTTGTGTCAATGGTTGTAAAGGATTGAGAACCCGAAAGTGTGACTGGGCTTGTCGATACCGTGAAAACATTCCATGTTCCAAAATAGTACAGGCGCTCCATGCGCAATCGTAAATAGAGTAGTAAAGCATGGCATAAGTACATGATAGTAATAAAGCCCCAAACTAATTGTGGCCCCAAATAAAGTATCAAGCTCAGGCGCAGGGGATCCATAGTCTCCCATATGTGGATAGTGCAAATAGTCAAGGAATAGGTATCAAGTACTCAGGGCCTACAGGACACAAGTGAGCGTGGAAGAACCAAATAACAGCTATTGCCCACCAGTGCCTCCGCATTAGTTATATCTATTCTCAACATTTTAATTGACAAGTTATATCGAAAACCATGATCACCTTCACCATTAAGCATGTGCCAACATTCCAACAACTATGGAACGACAACGACACAAAGCAGCACCTAAGAAAGCAACTGCGACTCGCAAGGCCAACTATCTATCAAACAATAGGAAATAGGATGTGTCCAAGGGAATATAGAGGCTGCAAGGAATATAAATGGTGCACGGAAACTAAAGAATCGCAACACGGATAGCAATAGATCAACAGGAGGAAGTAAAGATTAAAAATGAAAAATAGGTAGAAAGGGGGAGAATGCTCGCCTGGGAAGTAAAGCACTAAAAGAAACAGTGAATGCATTGTTTACTACTACGGCAGAAGAACGGGCATGTTGATGATATGATGCATGATATAGCAAAGATGCGATGCAACTAGGCACTATTAAGCGGAACCGGGGCCCCGATAATTAATTAGGTGGTTTATGTTGTTTAGATACCCCAAAATTTAAATGTTGTATTAACAAGGAAAAACATGGCATCGGTTCACTACACAAATTTAAATGGAGCCAATATAAGACTAGAAAAACCCGCATATGGTCTCCGTATTTAATTATTAGGTGAATCGGCAAAGTACTCGAACAATTAAACATGTATGCGAATATGGATGAATTAATATGAATAAGTTTATATGGCATTTATAAACTAGGGATAGGTAGGGGTGACATAGAGAATATCATTTTGCGGCCCGAAAGTTGGGGCGCCTAGGCAACGCGGTATCCAAGTTCCTGACAATCAGCTGCGTTGCCCAAAGTTGGCGTGCCAAATACTCAGAGGGTCTTTTTCAGCACGAATTCAACTTTATGTTTCAATTCAAAATATCAGGCTAACGCCCGTCAAGTTGGGCCCCCTATCAGCTTTCACCGTTATGTCGCTGCCGTCGTGGCTGTCATGTATGCTGCCATGTAGGCTTGCAGCATTGGCGCATGCATCCTTTACGTGTCTTCTTCTTCCTCCGGGGCGGCAATCTGTGGTCGTGGCCATGGCGCGGAGCTTGGACTTGGACGAACCTGCTCGGCCCCGCTCTCCTCCCCATCCCAAATCGGAGCTCGCCCACAGCATGGCCGCACCCATGGCACGACGCGGGGACGGGAATTCATTCCCAGGTGAGATTTGTCACCATGCCGACCATGCTCGGTCCTGTTGGCCTCCTCTATAATCCGAGCTTGCCGTCGCTGTGGTCGCACACGCACCAGCCACGGTGTCTTCCTCTCCAAACCCCAAAGCCACATCTACCCAGTTGGGCACAATGCCAACAAGGTGAAAATGTATCAAGTTTTCTTCTTGTGATTGTAGAAAAACATGTATGTACCGTGTCCGTAGGATACTCTAACAATGTACACATATGTTGTTTACGAGATTTTCATTTGAAATTAGTAGCTCCGTGATGACGAAACATAGGGAACCTAAATGGAACAACGATGAATACCATGTTCTGTACTTTGCATTGCATCAACAAGTGCTCGCTGACGAAGCATGTTACCAAGAGAGTGGAATTCATCAGCCATTGCCAAAAAATATGTGAACAAATCAATGAGCGATTCAATGCAAATACACGCAGAAAAGCTAGATCCATGTCATCAATCATCAATAGGTGGCACATTCTAGTGATGCGTTCAAATGCGTACACCATGTATCATTTACTTGAAGTGGTTGTTATCCTGAGCAAAAATGCCTAGTATGCACATTACCTTTGTCTGTTCTATGCTGCAATTATGTTGTTATGGGCATGGAAAGAAAAGCTGGGCTTCACTAAATATTACGTAGTTAGGCCTAACTTAGTCTTACACAAATAAGCACAACTTAGTCTTTACAAAAATAAGCGTAACTAAAGATAAAGATAAAGACAAATGGTTCATCGGATCTGCCAGTATGAACACTAGGTCCCTGGAGCTGGTGGTATCATTGGAACAAACCAGATTGCTGCGTTTGGCCGTCTGTTATTCTCCATCAAATCATACGACCTCACTGATGAGCCAATTGTAGGCCCCCTCCCCCCGACGTGGATTCGGCTCCAGGTCGGATCTGGAGTGTCTACATGATAGGCGCGTGAGTGCGCAGCAAACAGAGAGTCTGCTATAAACACTAGAAGTGCTGGCACCTCAGCAACAACACCAGCATGTTCTTCCTGGACTCCGGCAACAGCCTCAGTAGGTATTTCGTCAGCTTCACTAGCAGCAGCCTCAGCAGGTATTTTGTCAGCTTCACCAGCAGCAGCATTAGCAAGTATTTTGTCAGCTTCACGAGTAGAAGCATCACCAAGTATTTCGTCAGCTTCACCAGGAGCAGTACCAGCTAGTTCTTTGTCAGCTCCACCACCACCACCACCACCAGCAGCATCAGGAGCCAGGGCTGCTTGAACAATTACAGGTTCAACAGCTCTAGGGGCTCCGACAAAGAAAGGGTAGTTGATCCCAAGAAACAAAGATTGTCCCTTTAGATTGTCGACTCTGCTCCAAACTTGCTCTACTGGGTCTTTGGAATGGCATGCGGACCTCAAGAAAACGTGACACCGTAGCGATGGGTATGAAGAAAGTTGTGTCTCCATATGTTCTATTGTATCACCAACGTTGTTTAGTGCTCCCCTGATATGAATCCACATGAGTTCAACATCATGTTTCGTGTCGCCTCCGAGAGGTGCCAGGAACCAGCGTTGGGTCCCAAGTTCAGTATTTGCTATTGCATCTTCGATCACCGGAGCTAGAATGATGCGCGGGGCTGCGTGGGTAGCTGCGTGTTACTTACAGTCAGTAAGCAGAATTTGAATGGGATTTTACATGCTATATGACACCATGACTCACCCCAAAAGGATGGCTCCCGAACACGCACGTCGCCGCTAGGTTCAGTGACCGCATAAATGCGTTGCGGTTTGTTCGAATGGTAGCTAGAGGTGAAGACGATGTCAACATACTTCTCCGGTCGTATGAAGTCGTCGCGCAAGACTGTCCATTCCTCGTCTTCTGGGCATCTAATGAATGTGATTGCCTTGTCGAACACCACTAAGAGGTCGTACTCCTAGGTCTTCCACACCTCCCGCGGTCTATGTGGGAGATGTACCTTCAAGAGCTCAAGTTCTGCAATGTTGAACCTGTAAGCGAATTCGGAAATGGGTGGCGGCCACCCGTTCTTGAATGTAGTAATGCCGACACCCTCCAAAGATGGCAATGTAAATTTCAACGATCTGTAGCCATTTTTTAGAGTCCAAGTACTCCCATCCTGGGATAAAAGGACCAGCCACTCGCCGTTGCCACCCACCCAGTTCTGGTCATCTCCCATTTCCGTCTCTTCTTCTTCCTTGATATTCACCACTACTGATTCCGACCAATTATCCAGCAGCATCTGTTTTTCTTTTGCATGAATATTCTGCAGAGTTTGTTCTCAGTTGGTACAATCACCTAGCATGGATTCCATTGCAAATACAATTTGACAACTGGACCTTCAGATTAAAGTACACAATATATTGCCTAAATACGAGTGTCTCCTCAGATATCGCCTAAATTGTACTTGTGTCACTATGAAGATACCCAATATATGGAGTAGGAGCAGAGCCCCCCAGAACAAACTGCTGATGATGATCATAAACAGCTCACGGCATAACAGCCTTAAATCGTCTAATTTGTTTGTTTTTATTTTAGAAGCAGAATATCACCTAGCAGGCATTCCATTGCAAATCAAAATTAACAACTCGTCTATCACCTAAAGTAAGACCGTGGCACTACAAAATACCAGAATATCAGGTACAAGCAAAGCTTCCGCTGTACAAAATTGTCTTAAATGGTTCAATTTGTTCAAACCGCGTATGCACACAACACGTTCGACGAAAGGAACATAGGATTCTGATGAGAGTTCAGCACATATGAATCAACGATATGACTGAACCAATAAGCAAGATACTGGAACTTACGTGGCCATCACGGTCGTTGGGCCATTTGCTGGTATCGGGGTAAAGAAGGCCTGGCGTGTCGAACAGTTGTTCGTCCATGTCCCGCATCGTGAAGCGGTAGGCAGGGATGCAGCAAGCGAGGCGGCCGGCAGAGATGATGTCCAACCCCGTGGCGATCTTGTGCATGTTCGTGGCACTGAGGTTCGGCCATCCCCAATCCTCACGGTGGCGATCACCCTGGCCATCCGCGTCGTCGTCGCATGCCTTTCACTTCAGCCTGCTGCTACCCCAAGCTCTACCCATAGCGGCAAATGGAGTCTGGAATCCGGTAGATTAATGGAGGCATTGTGATAAGGAGGCGGATGGATTCGAGAGGGGATGGAATCAGGTATGGGGCAGTTGTTCGAGTAGGGAGTGACCGGGTGAGGAACCGCCGCTGCCACGGGTTCTCGTACGCGTGGAAGACAAGGAAGGGGGGGTGTAATTATTGAGGGCACGCACCGGAACCATCTAGAGGAAGTGAAAAAATAAATCGTAAGAGAGAGAAATGTGCGGCCCGCCTGTTAGTGAGTTAAGGTTGGCACGCGCAAATATGACTACGTTTGACTTGGATCGTGCATGGCAGACCTTGATTCCACCACATGCAAGTGGCGCAGAACACATTTTAGGCAGCGCTAGCGTCGACGTGTAAAACTGATGTTTTTCTCCACATTCACCCTACTATGAATGGTCGTGCACCATTCTAGATATTAGTAAGGGCAGTTCCAATCTTTCACTTCTCCATCTCATTTCCTCCTCCACGGCCTCATCGTCTTTCTCCTCCATGTCCTCATCCATTTCCTCCGCCACGGCATCACCCTCTTCCTCTATATCCTTTCCCTCTTGCCTGTAGTCATGGACTTTTCGGACGTCCGAAACAACGGCAAGCAAGCGACTACGCACTTCGACATAGAAGTACATGGTGGGAAGAAGATCAATGTCATCTACACCACCGACCCTCTGACGGTGAGGAACACTCTGAGTAATGACACGAGTTGGCTACGGTTCAAAGAAAATAGGTTCATAGGTCTTGACCTCGAGTACAGCCGTGGTCACCGTAGGATCGTTGTGGTGTAACTCTCCATGAAGGGGCACGTCCTCGTATACCAGCCTTTTTGCGAGAAGGGGGTTGACGGGATCTGGTAGACTTTGTTGTCTTTTTGTTCCTGAACCGTCTGTTTGCAAAAGTTATTGCTATATTATTTGTCTGAATTCATTTTCATGCAGGTGGGGTGAATGGATTAGGGAGCTGTTTCGTGACATCTCGTGAACCAACACATAACATTTACTAGTGTTGACATCACAAATGACACTAAACTGCTTGAAAGCCCGACTATCAACATTAGAATCCCAAAGGAGTGCAGAGTGGACATCCAGGAAATTTACTGGATCCTAGGGACGAAGGGCGGTAGGACCGGGATGGCGGGTCTTGCCTCTGAACTCATTGACCCGTGGTACGCTGACATGAAGGGCAAATTGCTGAGATGTTCGTGGAGGCGTTTAGGGCACGATTACTGGGAGGATAAGCCGCTTTCTGAACCTAATCTGAAGTATGCTGCAATTGACGGGTATGTTAGCCACGAGCTGTACCGCCAAATTGTAAAATCTCGTTCCAGGCATCGCATCATTGAACCGCCACCAAGGCAGTTTGTTTGCCCCAGATGCCGGAGTGTAGATGAATCTACAAGCCAGGGCAAGCGACCGAAGGCATCCTGGGATCGGTTGCCTTCTCCAACAGGCTGGGATGTAGACTTTTAGTGCATGATTCTTGTGTTTGTATGGGACTTGTTATGTTTATGAAAACATGTTATTTCAGAAGTACACTATGTGAGCAATTACAAACTGCTATGTATTACCTTTGTCGAACTATTATCTAGGTTTGGTTATGACTGTATGCTTTGATATAATCTGGGTTTGGTTATGACTTATGACTGTATCACACCTTATGCATGTCAGTCCTAGATTCTGCCGCATGCAAATGGCACAGACATAATTTGTAAAAATGAATGTTGAGCATACAAAAGGGGGGATGTAATTCATACAGGTTAAGTACCTAATAGCACAGGGATCATACGAGCTTGGTTCTTACACACAGAATGCTTAGAAAATACATGCGAGATAAAATACAGGCGAGATAAAACTAGGAACATAATGCGAAACTAGTAGTGGTAAACAGGACAATCACCCACCCACCAGATCCTATTGAGCATCTCGTAGTAGACATACGCGTCCCTGGCTGCGTACTTGATCGCATCGTAATCCAGGTGCCTCCACTCCCATCGCTCATGCAGGTGCTTCAGGAACTCGACTTTCATGCCAATGTACGCGCGGTCGATGATGTCGGCAGTGAGTCTAGCCATGTCAGCTTTCCCTGTATCGCCATCCCGGTACCTCCACAAATGTTGGAGATCGACGTGATTAACGACATGAACGAGGAGATCCCGCTCTAGCTTCGGAGTGTCGTTCTTGACGATGCTGGCGAAGTAGATCTCCCTCCTGTGTAGGAACTCGCGAAGCTCCGGGCATACAAATTTGGCCCTACATATGTGGTATACGAGGCAGTAGTTGTGCATGGACAGCTACAAAAGCGCCGCCCTCTTCCTATCTCCGGTATACTCGAGGTCGAGGCCGATGATCTTGTACCTATCCATCGGCTCCTGTAGCCACCGCTCGTACATTGCGATGACCTTGGCGACCTCCACTGACGCATTTGTGTGGACGACCGTCAGCTTGGTGGTGCCATGGGCGGTGACGGTGTACTTGTCGGTGAAGTCGCTCCCGTCGCCGAACACGCCGTACTCGGCGTCCATGGCAGCAGCTAATGCAGCGGCGGTGGCCTAGGGTCGGTAGCAGTGGCTGGGACTGGGCGTGGCGGTGGAGTGATCTGTTGCGGTGGTATGGCCCGGCGGAGGCGGTGCCTGCGGTAGCGTCAATGGTTCTTGCGGTGGCTGCCACGGCGGCGGAAGGAAGGAGTTGGGGATTTTTGCACAGTGATGTGCTGGGGAGACGGAAGGCGATGCTTAAATTGCATTTACCAATATTCCGGTCATACCCAAGCGAAATCAAGTTTGACCGGCGAGCACCGTTGGTTTCCAATCCTAGCGATTAAATTTGGCGTCCGTCCCGGTAGGCGATGGGACGGGTGTGCAACGTTGCTTTGGCGTGGCAGAGACCAGTCACGTAGACCACCGTCCCATTGCCGATCCGCAGCGGGTGCACGGTGCTGACACGACGTAACATGACAGGAGAGAAGGAAGTGTACAGCTATTATTCCCAACAAGTTTAAGAAGTATAAGCATAGATAGGGACCTAGCATCCCTGCACCCCGGGGCAGCCGCTCAGGCTTGCCAATTGCACAAAGCTTGCAATTTCCTTTGTTTAATTTGGTGATTTTGTCCAGAATTTGCCAAATTGAAGCTCGTTTGCCCATGCTTCTATAAGTTTCTATGTAGGCCACTTGTGTAAGCATGCACGATCAAGCAACTTTGCAACACACGTGTCGGTGGAAAAGCATGAGGTTTCAACGCACCACATAATTTAGGGATTTCTATTTTCCCTAGCAAAAGTGGTTCCATATTTACTTTGCGGCTTTTGGAACTAGTTCCCTACACAGTGGAGGTGGTTCCAAATTGAGAAAAAGAGGGAACCGGAGTAAGAGGGTACTCCGATGCCAAATGTGGTTCCGAATTGATTAGCCAACCTGTGTGTGACATGTCCTCTGCTCCCATATCTTTAGACAAAAAATAAGGCTATTCATATCAGCGGTGGGACCGCATAGTGCAGGAATTTAGAATAGCTACATTGTGGAGCTCTAGCCAAATTGCATGGTAAAGCCAAATTCAGCTTTTTGTCAGATTTAGCTATAGCAACATTTATTTTGTCCTCACTTTTGCCATCCCTCCATTCCGAATCCCTCACCTGCGCTCGGAGGGGGGTGTCGTCTGGTCAAAGGCTTGACCGTTACGTGCACCCTAACGCCTAAATTGGTAGTTTTTTTTTGTCATTTGGCCTTTTTAAGAGCGCCTTTTCCCCTCTCTCGCTAACAGTTGTGTTTTTTTTGCCCAAAAAGGTAGCGAATCTAGAGCAGCTTCTCTCTTCATTCATTGTTCTTTTTGCCCTTGTTTTTCCCCAATCTGGTAGCAAATCTAGAGCAACAAAACTAACCAGCACCATAAATAAATTCAGTAAACAGAGCAGAAGTAGATAAAGCAGCTAATATAGGTTATATAGTATGGTACTTAACGAGGTTCGACAATTATGCTGCTCAGCAGTAGCACCTAACAGGTTCAACATAGACAAGACAAAAGAAGCTGCTTTACAGCAGCAGCAGCTGATCAGTGGCTCCTCGTGGCCTCTGCCAGGAGGGCCTCTGCCTCCTCCCTCTGGCGCCTCCTCTACTTCATGCTGCCCAGTGCCTTGACCTTGGACGCCTTCGGTATGATCGGGGGCATGCGACCCTCCTTGATAGCCTCCTTCTGGAGGTTGCGGAGGTGAAGACTGAGCGCCTGGTGCTTGGCTATGAAGCCGTGGATGTTCACGTACTCGCCGCAGGTCCTCACGTCCTTGGCATGCTTCACAAGGGAGTTGAAGTCCGTGACGCGGAGCCTCCTAGTGGGGCAGAAGGGGCACCTATACACGTCGCTGGCGAAGAAGTTATTGTACTGGCCGAACTTTATCCTCCTCAGCACATGACGAGTCTTGGTGTCCTTGGACTTGTCATCACTACGGACGTCGCTGCTATATCCTCCTGTTGGAAAAAAACTGTAGAGTGCAATAAGGACATGATTGAGATTCTTTGATTATCGGGATTGATTATTTGCATAAATTAACCGATTGAGATCTCCTGATTATTCCCCAAATCTCAAACCAAATCAAATATTGATCCCAACTACGACCAGGGGGATTCATCGAAAATCGAGATCTAACACAAGAGGATTAGCTACTGTAAAATACGAACAATCGAGCCCTAATAACATACGATCTAGCATCCAACAATGGGAACGGGGGAAGAACAACGGAAGGGGAGAAAACCCTGGTTACCTCCGACCATGGGTCGACGATTCTGGTGTCGTAGGGGTTCTCTGGACTTATGTAGACAACCTCCTCGTAGGGGTCCCAGCCGAGCGGGATCTGTCCGAGACCAGCGGGGTCCTCCTCGCTGGCGGATGCGGGGACGAGGGCGGGGGCCTCCTCGCTGGCGGCCTTGGATGTGCTGATGGCTACCACGCCGTTCTTCTCCATCACCGGCGTGGTTGGGGTTTTCTTGGGGATTTGCAGAATGTGATGGGACAGTGGAGACGGTTGAGTGAGCGAGTGCGTGATGAGTGGGAGTGGGGAGGCCTCTATTAAAGAAGAAGGGAAGCGACGTTTCGTTGCACTACCGTGCACCACATACGCTACTACACCGTGCATGGCCACACGTGTCCGCTACCGCCCCGTGCACCACACACACGTATCGTGAGTCACGTTCTTCCCTCGTGTCTAACCCTGGCGATTCAGTTGTCCTCAGTTTTGCCCTCGAGCGTAACACTAGCAGTTTGGTTCCATTTTGAAATCATTTTCTATTTTCTATTTGAATCCCTTTGTCACTCTTGCCCTTGGTTTTTAATTTCTACTCAGTTTTGCCCTTGGTTCTTAAGTGCTACTCGGTTTTCCCCTCTCTTTTTATCCATCTCTCGCACATGTGCTCATCTTCGCTGCTACACTCTGATTAGTCGAGACAGTTGTCACACGGATCATGCCCACCAACTGTTGATCCTCTATGATCTAGCGGACATGATAACCCTTATATCTGTCGGGGGCACCCCTCTATCCATGCAAAATAACGAGTATGCCACTGGAACTTTAACTCCATAAACAGATGAACTTGAATATAATTTGAAGGTTACAAAAATAGAAATCTCCATGGTTTAAGGGTCTAGATACGGTAAGAGAACTAAATATTATTAGTGGTTGGGCTAGCAGAGTGACGGGTTGGTCGGCTAGAAGTTGCTGATTCCTAAGTAAGGGGACACTAGGCCGGTCTTGACATACTCCCTCAAGAATTTTCCATAAGCAGCATGCTTAGCCTTGGTCGCCTACTTGTGTTTACTAGCTAGGCTTTTACCGATGCCACCCGCAAGCGGAATCAAACTGGCAATCCTCGGGTTGACTCCTTTCTTACAGAAAGGGCACCTGAGCTCCCCAAGTCGAGTGCGGAAATGGATTATCCCGCTCTTGAGCTTCTTCATGACATGGCGGCTCTTGTTGTCCCTGTTCTCCTTGTCAGAGTCCATCTCACTTGAATCTACCTGTAATGTATGGAATGCAAACCAAAATGAGCAAAATAATAAATATATATTCCTTCCACCATTTCGAGTTACTTTCGATGCAATAACATGTCTATACAGGTACAGTAGTTCATTATGGCCATCTCCCTAGCTCGCTCCTAAATTAATGAGGTTTGTGTTCTTGATAACTTACTAATAAATAAATAATGTGGATTCATTCAGAACAGACTAGATCTCTCCATGTACCGGTTCGTACGTTGCATCTAATCATTAGGACTAGATTTTTTTATGAAGCCAGGATAGATTAAGCTCGAGTAGAAAATATGAAACATGTAGAAATAGATGTACCTCCGGGTACATGAGTGGAGCGTGTTCGTCGAACTCCACGCCCTCATCGGGGCCTCCGAAGTCGTCAGCACCGGCGAGCACATGGTCCCTCAAGTGGTTGAAATACACGTCCTCCTCGCCTTGTGCTGCGTGATGCTCCTCCAGATCTACCGTGTGAAGCACCACCCCCGCGACGATGCCTACACACTCACCCCCATGCACTGGTTTCATGGAGAAGGTTCGGGCGTGTACGTTCAAGATTGTGGGGTTTTGCTAGATAGGGAAGAGAGAGGAGTGGATGAGTGCGAATGGAGGACCCAATAGGCTGGGTTTTTAATGCGGGGACATTTAGGCCTCCTCGAGGGCCCCGGTAGGCAGCTCTTCTGGCTGCGGCTGCCGCGTGGAAGGTTCATGTGGTGGGGGCCTGTCGGAAGTGAGAGTGCAGGTGCACTGCATAGTAAAAATGGTATAGCCCGTGGGCCGTGGAAGACCAGTTGCCATGTAGTAGACTTGTAGCCTTTGTAGACTAGATTAAACGTTACATGACCACTCGACGACTTTTTCCATGGACGGCATCGTGTTCCTTCTTGTAGAAGTCTCACTGAGGGAGACGTCCGTGCTGTCTTGCACTGTCCTGTGAAGGGCATGACGTATGTAATGAGCCTCGTTGGATCACATAGGATCAAAGGTTAGTACGCATGATCCGCGTGACAATTGTGACAACCAATCGGGGCGTAGCAGACAGAGTAGGCATAGGTTTGGTCTTCTACGAAAGAGAGAGAGAGGGGGCAAAACTGAGTAGTATCAGAACACCAAGGGCAAATCTGAGTAGTATAAAATTGGAAAGTGAGTGTCTTTTACTATGAAATACATCATGGCATACATCGAATTATGCCAAGATAGATCCACTAGAGTTCATTGCATGTTTCTTCTTTTCCACAAACCACATGGATCAACCAATGGCATTGCATGTGTGTTATTGTCACAAACCACATATGGATCAACCAATGTCATTGCATGTGTGTTCCTGTCATGAACCACATCTGGATCAACCAGTGTTCATTGCATGTGTGTTCTTTCCACAAACCACATATGTATCCACTAGAGTAATTGCATGTGTGTTCTTTTCATAAACCGAACATAGATCAACCAATGTTATTGCATGTCTGTTCTTTCCACAAACCACATATGGATCCACCAATGTCATTGCATGTGTTTTCTTTTCCACAAACCACATGGATCAACCAATGGCATTGCATGTGTGTTATTTTCACAAACCACACATGGATCAACCAATTTCATTTCATGTGTGGTCTTTCCACAAACCACATATGGATCCACTAGAGTCAATGCATGTGTGTTATTTCCACAAACCACATATGGATCCACTAGATTTATTACATGTCTATTTATTCCACAAACCACATGGATCCACCAATGTGATTGCATGTGTGTTCTTTCAACAAACCACACATGGATCCACCAGAGTAATTGCATGTGTGTTATTGTCATAAACCACATCTGGATCATCCAATGTCATTGCATGTGTGGTCTTTCCACAAACCACATATGGATTCACTAGAGTCATTGCATGTGTGTTCTTTCCACAAACCACATATGGATCCACCAGAGTCATTGCGTGTCTGTTTTTTCCGCAAACCACATGGATCAACCAGAGTAATTGCATGTGTGTTCTTTCCACAAACCACACATGGATCCACCAGAGTAATTGCATGTGTGTTATTGTCATAAGCCACATATGGATGAACCAATGTCATTTCATGCGTGTTCATGTCACAAACCACACATGGATCCACCAAAGTCATTACATGTGCGTCCTTTCCATGAACCACATATGGATCCACCAATGTCATTGCATGTGTGCTCTTTCCACAAACCACATATGGATCCACTAGAGTCATTGCATGTGTATTCTTTTCACAAACCACATATGGATCCACTAGAGTCATTGCATGTGTGTTCTTTCCACAAATCACATATGGATCCACTAAAGTCATTGCATGTGTGTTCTTTCCACAAACCACATATGTACCCACTAGAGTAATTGCATGTGTTTTTTTTCCAGAAACCACTTATGGATCCACTAGAGTCATTGCATGTGTGTTCTTTACACAAACCACATATGTATCCACTAGCGTAATTGCATCTGTGTTCCTTTCACAAACCACATATGGATCAACCAATGTCATTGCATATGTGTTCTTTTCACAAACCACATATGGATCAACAAATGTCATTGCATGTGTGTTCTTTTCAGAAACCACATATGGATCCACCAATGTCATTGCATGTGTGTTCTTTCCATGAACCACATATGGATCCACCAATGTCATTGCATGTGTGTTCTTTCCACAAAGCACATATGTATCCAGTAGAGTCATTGCAGGTGTGTTCTTTCCACAAAGCACATATGTATCCACTAGAGTCATTGCATGTGTGTTCTTTCCACAAACCACATATGGATCCACTAGAGTCATTGCATGTGTGTTCTTTTCACAAACCATATATGGATCAACCAATGTCATTGCATATGTGTTCTTTTCCACAAACCACGTATGGCTCCACTAGAGTAATTGCATGTGTGTTCTTTCCACAAACCACATATGTATCCACTAGAGTAATATCATGTGTGTTCTTTTCACAAACCACACATGGATCAACCAATTTGATTGCATGTGTTCTTTCCACAAACCACATATGGATCCACCAATGTGATTGCATGTGTGTTCTTTTCCAAAAACCACGTGGATCAACCAATGGCATTGCATGTGTGTTCTTTTCACAAACCACACACGGATCAACCAATGTCATTGCATGTGTTGTCTTTCCACAAACCACTTATGGATCCACTAGATCCACTGCATGTGTGTTCTTTCCATGAACCACATATGGATCCACTAGAGTAATTGCATGTCTGTTCTTTCCACTAACCACATATGGATCTACCAGAGTAATTGCATGTGTGTTATTGTCATAAACCACATATTCATCAACCAATGTCATTGCATGTGTGGTCTTTCCATAAACCACATATGGTTCCACTAGAGTCATTGCATGTGTGTTCTTTCCCCAAACCACATATGGAACCACCAGAGTCATTGCATGTCTGTTTTGCCACAAACCACATGGATCAACCAGAGTCATCGCATGTGTGTTCTTTCCACAAACAACACATGGATCCACCAGAGTAATTGCATGTGTGTTATTTTCATACACCACATATGGATCAACCAATGTCATTGCATGTGTGTTCATGTCACAAACCACACATGGATCCACCAATATCATTGCATGAGTGTTCTTTCCATGAACCACATATGTATCCAACAATGTCATTGCATGTGTGTTCTTTCCACAAACCACATATGGATCCACTAGAGTCATTGCATGTGTGTTCTTTGCACAAACCACATATGGACCCACTAGAGTCATTGCATGTGTGTTTTTTCCACAAACCACATATGGATCCACTAGAGTCATTGCATGTGTGTTCTTTCCACAAACCACATATGTACCCACTAGAGTAATTGCATGTGTGTTCTTTTCCACAAACCACTTATAGATACACTAGAGTCATTGCATGTGTGTTCTTTCCACAAACGACATATGGATCCACTAGAGTCATTGTATGTGTGTTCCTTTCACAAACCACGTATTGATCCACTAGATTAATTGCATGTGTGTTCTTTTCACAAACCACATATGGGTCAACAAATGTCATTGCATGGGTGTTCTTTTCAGAAACCACATATGGATCCACCAATGTCAATTCATGTGTGTTCTTTCCATGGAACACATATGGCTCCACCAACGTCATTGCATGTCTGTTCTTTCCACAAACAACATATGGATCCACTAGAGTCATTGCATGTGTGTTCTTTCCACAAACCACATATGGATCCACTAGAGTGATTGCATGTGTGTTCTTTCCACAAACCACATATGGATCCACTAGAGTCATGGCATGTGTGTTCTTTTCACAAACCATATATGGATCAACCAATGTCATTGCATACGTGTTCTTTTCCACAAACCACGTATGGATCCACTAGAGTAATTGCATGTGTGTTCTTTCCACAAACCACATATGTATCCACTAGAGTAATAGCATGTGTGTTCTTTTCACAAACCACACATGGATCAACCAATTTCATTGCATGTGTTCTTTCCACAAACCACATATGGATCCACCAATGTCATTGCATGTGGGTTCTTTTCCAAAAACCACGTGGATCAACCAATGGCATTGCATGTGTGTTATTTTTATAAACCACATATGTATCAACCAATGTCATTGCATGTGTGTTCATGTCACAAACCACACATGGATCCACCAATATCATTGCATGTGTGTTCTTTCCATGAACCACATATGGATCCAACAATGTCATTGCATGTGTGTCCTTTCCACAAACCACATATGGATCCACTAGAGTCATTGCATGTGTGTTCTTTGCACAAACCTCATATGGACCCACTAGAGTCATTGCATGTGTGTTTTTTTCCACAAACCACATATGGATCCACTAGAGTCATTGCATGTGTGTTCTTTCCACAAACCACATATGTACCCACTATAGTAATTGCATGTGTGTTCTTTTCCACAAACCAGTTATAGATACACTAGAGTCATTGCATGTGTGTTCTTTCCACAAACCACATATGGATCCACTAGAGTCATTGCATGTGTGTTCTTTTCACAAACCATATATGGATCAACCAATGTCATTGAATATATGTTCTTTTCACAAACCACATATGGATCAACAAATGTCATTGCATGTGTGTTCTTTTCAGAAACCACATATGGATCCACCAATGTCATTGCATGTGTGTTCTTTTCAGAAACCACATATGGATCCACCAATGTCATTGCATGTGTGTTCTTTCCACAAAGCACATATGTATCCACTAGAGTCATTGCATGTGTGTCTTTCCACAAACCACATATGGATCCACTAGAGTCATTGCATGTGTGTTCTTTCCACAAACCACATATGGATCCACTAGAGTCATTACATGTGTGTTCTTTTCACAAACCATATATGGATCAACCAATGTCATTGAATATGTGTTCTTTTCACAAACCACATATGGATCAACAAATGTCATTGCATGTGTGTTCTTTTCAGAAAGCACATATGGATCCACCAATGTCATTGCATGTGTGTTCTTTTCAGAAACCACATATGGATCCACCAATGTCATTGCATGTGTGTTCTTTCCACAAAGCACATATGTATACACTAGAGTCATTGCATGTGTGTTCTTTCCACAAACCACATATGGATCCACTAGAGTCATTGCATGTGTGTTCTTTTCACAAACCATATATGGATCAACCAATGTCATTGCATATGTGTTCTTTTCCACAAACCATGTATGGCTCCACTAGAGTAATTGCATGTGTGTTCTTTCCACAAACCACATATGTATCCACTAGAGTCATAGCATGTGTGTTCTTTTCACAAACCACATATGGATCAACCAATTTCATTGCATGTGTTATTTCCACAAACCACATATGGATCCACCAATGTCATTGCATGTGTGTTGTTTTCCAAAAACCATGTGGAACAACCAATGGCATTGCATGTGTGTTCTTTTCACAAACCACACTTGGATCAACCAATGTCATTGCATGTGTTGTCTTTCCACAAACCACTTATGGATCCACTAGATTCATTGCATGTGTGTTCTTTCCATGAACCACATATGGATCCACTAGAGTAATTGCATGTCTGTTCTTTCCACAGACCACATATGGATCTACCAGAGTAATAGCATGTGTGTTATTGTCATAAACCACATATTGATCAACCAATGTCATTGCATGTGTGGTCTTTCCATAAACCACATATGGATCCACTAGTGTCATTGCATGTGTGTTCTTTCCCCAAACCACATATGGATCCACCAGAGTCATTGCATGTCTGTTTTTTCCACAAACCACATGGATCAACCAGAGTCATCGCGTGTGTGTTCTTTCCACAAACAACACATGGATCCACCAGAGTAATTGCATGTGTGTTATTTTCATAAACCACATATGGATCAACCAATGTCATTGCATGTGTGTTCATGTCACAAACCACACATGGATCCACCAATATCATTGCATGTGTGTTCTTTCCATGAACCACATATGAATCCAACAATGTCATTGCATGTGTGTTCTTTCCACAAACCACATATGGATCCACTAGAGTCATTGCATGTGTGTTCTTTGCACAAACCACATATGGACCCACTAGAGTCATTGCATGTGTGTTTTTTCCACAAACCACATATGGATCCACTAGAGTCATTGCATGTGTGTTCTTTCCACAAACCACATATGTACCCACTAGAGTAATTGCATGTGTGTTCTTTTCCACAAACCACTTATAGATACACTAGAGTCATTGCATGTGTGTTCTTTCCACAAACGACATATGGATCCACTAGAGTCATTGTATGTGTGTTCCTTTCACAAACCACATATTGATCCACTAGATTAATTGCATGTGTGTTCTTTTCACAAACCACATATGGGTCAACAAATGTCATTGCATGGGTGTTCTTTTCAGAAACCACGTATGGATCCACCAATGTCATTTCATGTGTGTTCTTTCCGTGGAACACATATGGCTCCACCAACGTCATTGCATGTCTGTTGTTTCCACAAACAACATATGGATCCAGTAGAGTCATTGCATGTGTGTTCTTTCCACAAACCACATATGGATCCACTAGAGTCATTGCATGTGTGTTCTTTCCACAAACCACATATGGATCCACTAGAGTCATTGCATGTGTGTTCTTTTCACAAGCCATATATGGATCAACCAATGTCATTGCATATTTGTTCTTTTCCACAAACCACGTATGGATCCACTAGAGTAATTGCATGTGTGTTCTTTCCACAAACCACATATGTATCCACTAGAGTAATTGCATGTGTGTTCTTTTCACAAACCACACATGGATCAACCAATTTCATTGCATGTGTTCTTTCCACAAACCACATATGGATCCACCAATGTCATTGCATGTGGGTTCTTTTCCAAAAACCACGTGGATCAACCAATGGCATTGCACGTGTGTTATTTTCATAAACCACATATGGATCAACCAATGTGATTGCATGTGTGTTCATGTCACAAACCACACATGGATCCACCAATATCATTGCATGTGTGTTCTTTCCTGTCGTGGTGGTGTCACGGCAAATGCCATGTATAGGCAGAAGGTGGGGACTAATATGCGCTAGGGGAATCAAGGGAGGGATAGCGAAGTGATTCTCCACACCAAAACTCGTATTGATTTTCTTCCATGGTTACAAGTGCTCCTAGAGCTGTATTAGCGAGAGGAGGAAGAAGAAGCTCTCTTACTCTCACCCACAGACCTCACCTCAAACCCTAGACCTTAACCGAATTGTCCAGAGAATAAAATCCAACCCCCTCTACTGAAGCCCTAGCCCTCCTTTTATAGGGGAGGCTCGGCTTCAACCTAGGGCATACGTGGAGGCATATTCCTAAGAATATGCCCCCTCCCAAAGTGGCAAACCGACCGGGGTGCTTTTTCCCCTTCGTCAGCTACGTGAGCACGGTGGCGCCCTCGTCAGCTGACATGGGCGTCGTCACGCTTGTCGGCCACGCCCCGGTGGTCCAGTCCTTGCTCGCTTCGCTCAGGCAGTGCGTACCGGGGCTCCTTTTGACCAGCAAGATTCCTTCCTTCTCCTAGAAGGTTACTGCGACCCAGACGATGGTTCATCCGGCCACACCCTTTTCCTGCATAAAGGTTAGACATACGCTTCCGACTCACCGCTTAAGTCGGATTAGGGCTAGTTAGGCGAACGCCCCCAGGTCCGGATTACCCCGTGACTCGGCCTGCCTTGAGGTGACCCGGCCAGTACTTGCTTTGATCTTGCCGGACCTCGGCTAACTCGGCCTTTCATACCACGGCGTGACCCTACCCGGGGGTATCCCCCCAACATTAGTCCCCGAAGCTGGTGCGGTCTTAGCCGCCTTGGCCGCTAAGGCCACACCAGGTTCCATCTCGTGCTCCTGTCGCTGTTTGCCGAGTTACCTCTGTACCTCGGACGGCCTGGATTTACGTTCCCTTCGCACGTTGCAAGTTTTCGCTTGCCGGACGGGTTACCACAGCTCTATCCGGGTCTTACTTCCTTCTTTCGTACGCTAGCCCATGTGAAGGGTAATCATTGTGTTGTCTTATTTTAAGGGACGATACAGTAATCGCCGCAGAAACCGTCAGACATCACTGTGCGCGGGTCACGTCACGCCTGCCCCCTCGTTTACCGCATCAGTGCGTCACGTCCCAGGATCTTCTCCGTCCTGAGGCCTTCCGCGTGGCTCCTTACTGATTGGTCCAGACGGGTAATACACGGCCACAGAGTGTGGCCGGTCCACAGGGCCCGATCCCACTCACCGCTTGCGTTGTGGTTAAATAGCGGAGGGGTGCGTTCCTTTGGATTTTTCCCCTCCGCACGCCTCTGCCTGCTGCTACACTCCTTCGTCTTCCTCGCGACTACGCCGCCCCCAGTACTACCAAAAAACAGCGTCGCCGCCGCACTTCTCTGTTTCACCTCTACGTCTCCATCACTGCGACGTCAATCTCCCGCTACGGGTCCTCGCCAATCCAAGTCGCTGTCCCCCGCCGCATCCAGCGCCAGCGAGGGCTTCGAGGAGCAGATGACTGAAGAAGAGCTCGCCATTGCTGAGCAAGAGATGGAGGAGGACGCCGCCGCTAGGGACCACGGAGCATGGGCCGGCTCCTGGGTCTGCCAGGATGATCTGGATTGGCTCTACCGGACCAGACGCCTCCCTGCCGGCGTCGCCGCTCGCCTCGCCTCCGCCGAGCTAGCTTATTCGCCCAACCCCGGGGAGTTCATTGTGTTCCTGTCTCATTTTCAGCGGGGCTTCGGACTCCCGGTGAGTGATTTCTTCCATGATTGGCTCAGCACCTACCATCTCCAGCCGCACCATCTTCCGGCCAATGCCATTACTTCCCTCTCTGCTTTCGCCTCTACGATTGAAGGCTACGCCGGATTATGGCCCACAAAGGAGCTGTGGATCCGGTTTTGCGCCCTTCGCCGCAACGTTATCCCCGACATTCACACTGACCCGGAGGACATGCGGCTCACGCAGTTCGGAGCAGCCTCCATCTCACCCCGGAGGTTTTTTGTTTTCCCTCGGGTCACAGGGCTAGAATCCTGCAAAGGTTGGGCCCGGACGTTCTTTTATGTCCGGAACACAGGCACAGAAGATTTGATCTGGTTGCTTCCCTATACCCCGGGTCCGCCGAACCCGGATCTGTGGGACGCCGTTCCGAAGAAACCTACGGCCCTGGCCAACCAAGTGAGTAAGAGGTTCGCGGAGCTGAAGGAGCTCGGGTTGCGCAACGAGGATGCGATGATCACTTTCGTGCGCAACCGAATCTCCCCTCTCCAGAAGCGCACCCACATGGTGTGCCATATGAGCTACGGCCGCGATCCCAACCGGACTTCATCTTTCGAGCTGAACAATACGGAGATCTTCCGCCGGGTTAAGGCTCTTTTCACCACTCAGAAGGTTTTCTCCTCTGACTGGACTTGGGGGATTGAGCACTTCTGCCGTGACCGGCTTCCTCCCACGGTAAGTTTCATGTAGCAAACTTACCCCAGACTAGTTACTTGTCTATTATTGTTGCATTTTTGATTCGTCTGTTTACTCTTTTCCTCAGCTATTCCTTCAGCAAACGCTCGAGGACGGCACTGATCCGACCCTTAAGTGGGCACCGGACCGGGAGACTTCGGACGTGGAGGAGCCGAACCAAGAGATGTTTCTCCCCATGACTGACGCCACGAAACGACCCACGGGCTCAGAGTGGGTCACTCATAGTGGGTCCAGTATCTCATCGCCTCTCCAGGCCAGCCCCTCGCCTCGTCGTGACGACGAGTCACGTCCGCTGAGCCCCATTCCGGAAAGCTCTGCGGCCGCTCCGGATCATCCTGGGGCGGGGGAAACTGGCCCAGCCAGAACAACGGCAGCCACTACCTCTGCGACGCCACAACCAGCAGCCACTAAAGATACCTCGACTCCAGCATCTGTTCCAGCACCAGCAGCCAAAACAGCACCAACTCCAGCCCCGGCAGCAGCACCAACCCCGGCAGCGAAAACGTCAGCGCCGGCACCAAGTCCAGCAACGAAAGTAGCGGTGCCCAGTTCCTCTGCATCTTCCGAGTCCTCCCAACCTCGGTAGGGGAAAACCGCTGCTACGGCTTCTTCTTCCCATCAAGCCAAGGGTAAGAAGACTCAAGACGCTACCCAGCCCAGCACTGCCGAGCCTGGGCAACGTACCCTTGAGTCCATGCTCCCCAAGAAGACACCAGCGGCAAAGGACGCGTTTGCCGAGCCAACTGAGTCTCAGCAGTTGGTTCTGCATACCAGCCCCGCCCTTGCCTTGGTGGAGAGGAAGGAAGCACACGCTAAGGGTTTGGTGACGCCACATATGCCCTCAGGCGAACGGTACCCCCCAAGCCTGATGGAGTTCGTCATGAAATGGAACAAGGCCGAGGTAATCCACAAATTTGATCAAGTGAATACCCCCGCCAAGGCCATTAACCTCGCTGGACGGATGATGGAGGTACGCCGTTTCTCCTTCGTAAATTGTAGATAATAACCATTAGTCCCCGAGCCTCCGGGGGAGTAACTTGTTACTCGGCCGGATGCTCTTTTATAGAATTAACGTAGCTCCATAATAATTTCGAACATGCACACACCTAGAGCCGGGTTAAGTTCCACTTGGCCCGGATCTTAGTACACTTCAAACATGCACACAACTGACTTAAGTTTCTGTATCTTTTTCAGGTGACCACCAATCGCCGAAGTGCCGAATTCCAGCGCTTGTTGAATACACATAAAAATCTTCGCACGAAACAGGCTGCACTCATCGCCGAGTATGAGAAAAGGGGTAAATTTCTTTCTCACTCCTTTCCTCATTTTTCTTCCACTTTACTTGCCGAATGAATCTGATTGTTCGGTTCCCGTAGTTGGGGTGGAAGCTAAAAACAAAATAATGCGAAAGAACTTGGAGCAGATCAAGGGTACGTCCTTCTTATCTGTTCCTACTGTGCTTCTCATCCTTTTACCTCCTTGGCTCGAAAAATATTCATACCTCGGCTCTGCCGGGCCAACACACGGTTTCAGCATTGCTTGAAGAAAGTGTGCATGTGCCTGACATGATGCTGCATTTTCTCGAACAAGCAGGACAGCATCAAGCCGAGTTGAAGAAGAAAGATGATGAGCTCGCCCTCCTCCGGACCAAAGATGACGACATAGCCAAGCTCAGAGCTGAAATGGCTAAGATGAAGGCGCAGCACCAAACCGAGCTGAAAAGGGTTGGCCAGGACTTCACCGAGGAACGCGAGCGCCTCAAACTCCAAAGTGCTAAGGATCGCGTGCTCCTACAGGAAGCCGAGGTCAAACTTGGGTCGGCAAATGCTGAGCGTGAGCAGCTTCGGAAAAGGCATGATGCTTGCATCAAGGAGATGACCTGGATTCACAGTCACATCTCTCGTAACTTCTTTTCCTTTATCCGCCTTACTTCTCTGGGTTACGTCTCATGTCTTATTTTCTCAACTTTGTCCTTTGCCTTGTTTCCCAGGCCACTTTCCAGAGGGTACTACCATTGCACGTGCTGCTGTTGCCAATTTCCGCCGAGAGAGAGGTACTCCGGTTGCTGCTGAGGGTGACCCCATTCCCTTTGACATGGAGGACATGTTGGTCAGCCTATCATCTCGCGTGGAAATTATCAAGAACTACGGCCGGGACCTCCTCGATGATTCAGTCCGGATCTTCCACGCCTTCTGGCCCGCCGATGATGCTCCGGGGAGAGTTCGCTGAAAAACTTTCAGAAGTTGAGACCCATCTCAACCTCTGGCGAGAGTCCACTGGCCGGGCTGCTGCCAATACCGTCCTTCACCACGTTTTGACGTGGTACGAAAAGATAGATCTCAGCCTCGTCACACGGCTGCGCACCGGGTCCAAATGGACAGATGACCCGGAGTGGGTAGCTCGGTTCCAGGCTTGCGCCCACAGCCTCATTGAATATGCCCCCATTCATGAATGGACTGAGGGTCCGAGCTTCCTAGAAGCCGCAGGCAAAGAGGAAGTTGAGAACATTGAAGATGACTCGGGTGAATCGGAGGAGGACACTGCCTCGGATATCGAAGAGGGCAATGATGATGCCGAACTCCGTCCTGCTGCTCCTAAGTAAAAATACTTGAAAATTCATGAGATCCCCGGTATGCTGGGTGGAATTGTATTCCAAATACATGTGATATTTTGCTACTGAGTACTTATGCCGGATTAACGTAGGCGTAGTCCCCAAGTTTCTTTTTCTTGTTCGTTCAATCTTTTGGCTCGGGTCGTGTCTACCTTGATTCGGTTTTACAACTTACGAATCCGAGCCTAAAAAATTGTCTTAACAATACTGGGAAACTTTTATACTTAGCTCGAAAATAAATACGGGATTAGTCCGGAAAATAAACGTCGGCTCGAATAAATTCTTTTCCTTAGTCGTTTTTCATGTGCTACGCAATTCCAAACTTGTTCTCTTGCTTGCCATGAAGCCAATTCTTGTTGGATAGTAGCAAGTCGAAGAGTTGGGTTTTTGGTGCTCAGACACTACTAATCCGAGCTAAGTAGAATAACTTACTCCAGCTGACGTGCAGAAAATAACAAACATTATTAAGGCAGTCCTCGAGTTACTGCTCGAGGTGCCAACATTTTATTGATAATCTCACTGCCGACATACATACCGACATATGAGATGACTCGGATACATACACTTCTTAGCTAAGTGTAGAAGGGACGAAGTAGAGCTACATTCCATGGTCGCTTGGATTCCTCTCCGGACCTGTCCGCCTTGTTCTTTTCTTGTGGCTTTGCATATATAAGATAATAAGAATCATTGTGCAATGCTTTGCTCACGATGAATGGCCCTTCCCATGGGGGGATAATTTATGCATTCTAGTAGTACGTTGTACCAACCGAAGCACCAGATCGCCTTCCCGAAAGACTCGGGGGCACACTTTCCGGCTATGATAGCGTCAGAGATTTTGCTGATATATGGCGGATCTGGACAGTGCCAGTTCTCTCACTTCTTCCAGCAGATCAACATCATTTTGCCGGGCTTCTTGCACTTCGGCTTCTGTGTATTGGGTGACTCTGGGCGAATCATGCTCTATGTCGGCTGGTAATACAGCTTCTGCCCCATATACCAGAAAAAACGGCGTATAGCCTGTTGATCGATTCGGAGTTGTTCTTAAACTCCACAGTACCGCTGGTAGTTCTTCTATCCAGCACCCCGCTGATCTTTGCAGTGGCTCAATGAGCCGGGGTTTTATCCCGGATAACACTAATCTGTTGGATCTTTCCACTTAACCGAAGCTACGTCAAGTCGGATCCTTTTATCCCGGCAGAAACGAGCAAATGCTCCTTCCGCAAAATTTGTGCCATTATCAGTTATGATACTGTGTGGATAACCGTACCTCAAGATGATATATTTGAGAAAAGTTACGGCTGTAGCTCCATCATATTTTCTTATAGGCTTTACCTCGATCCACTTCGTAAACTTGTCCACCATTACCAAAATGTGAGTCATGTTTCCTCTTGCTGGTTTGAACGGGCCCACCATATCCAGGCACCATACGGCAAATGGCCAAGTGATTGGGATGGTCTTGAGTTCCGACATTGGCATATGCGTCTTTGTGGCGTACCTCTGACAACCATTACATTTTCTCACCAGATCTTCTACTTGCTCTAAGGCGTTTGGCCAGTAGAATCCGTGTCGGAAAGCTTTCGCTACCAAGGCTCGAGATGAGGCGTGATGCCCGCACTCCCCCTGATGTATATCTCGGATGATTTCAAGCCCTTCGTCCGGGTCAACACACCGCTGGAGGACATTGGTTACACTTCTTTTGTATAACTCGGAATTGATGATCGTGTAGGCCTTTGCCCTCCTCTGTGTTTGCCTGGACAGCACCTCCTCAGTGGGTAACGTTCCATCTTTTAGGAATTGAAATATAGGCAGTGCCCAAGCCGGTATTGGCCGCACGGGGAACATGTCCTCGTCTATCTCCATATGATCCACTGGCATAACTTCAGCCGGACTACGCTGAGCAGTCCCCGGGTTTTGCGAAGCAGTCCCCGGGTTTGCCGAAACAGTCCCCAGGTTTTGCGAAGCAGTCCCCGGGTTTTGCGCACCACTTCCCGTGTCAACGTCCATGGGCGCTGCTCCGGACTCTGTGTCCTCTGGGACGTAGATGGACTCGGACTCCGAGGATGGCCTGATGGATGGTTTATTGAGGTGCTCTAATGCTACACCCGGAGGAATTGCTTGTCTGGTTGACCCGAGCTTCGACAGCATGTCGGCAGCCTCATTTTCCACCCGGGGTACGTGATGAAATTCGCATCCCTCAAAGTAACCAGAAATCTTCTGCACGTGAAATCTGTATAGTGCCATGTTTGGATCAAGAGCGTCCCATACTCCGGACACTTGCTGCACCACTAAATCCGAGTTGCTAAAGCATATAATCTGACGTATACCAATTTCCTTTGCTACCTTGAGCCCATGCACAAGCGCTTCATACTCAGCGACATTATTTGATGCGGTGAAGTGAATCTACAGCACGTATTTCAACTGGTCCTTCTTTGGCGACGTGAGTACGACTCTGGCACCTAGCCCGGTTTTGGTTTTTGATCCGTCAAAGTGCATCCGCCAATAGTTCGGATCTGGAAGTGGTGGTTCGTACTGTACCTCGGCCCAGTCCACGAAAAAGTCCGCCACAGCCTGAGATTTTATGGCTTCTCTCCGGTCATATTGCGGGGCGTAAGGAGCTAGCTCAATTGCCCATTTTGCAATCCTGCCGCTTGCATCCTTGTTACTCATTATCTTGGATATAGGGGCCTCACATATGACCCGGATGGGATGCTCTTCAAAGTAATGCTTCAATTTCTTGGCGGCCATGTACACACCATATGCCACTTTTTGATAGTGTGGGTAGTTCTGCTTTGAGGTTGACAACACTTCACTCAAATAATACACCGGCCTTTGCATCGACTTACCTTCCTCATCACGCTCCACCACTATCACTTCACTTACAACTCGGTTGGTTGCGGCTATATAGAGAAACATTGGCTCTTTTGATAGTGGGGAGGCTAGCACTGGCGCCGTGGCTAACATTTTCTTTAGGTGGGTAAAGGCCTCATCCGCCTGCGGCGTCCAAATGAACTTATCCGACTTTTTCATTAGTTGATAGAGAGGCAATGCCTTTTCTCCTAACCGACATACAAACCGACTTAACGAGGCCAGGCAACCTGTAAACTTTTGGACATCGTTAAGACACTTCGGCAGTTCCATTCGTTCGATGGCTCGGATCTTGGTTGGATTAACTTCGATACCTCGGCTAGAAACCAGAAAGTCGAGCAATTTTCCAGCCGGGACACCGAAGGTGCATTTTTCCGGGTTAAGTTTCATTCGGAACCTCCTTAGGTTTGCGAACGTTTGCCTGATATCGTCAAGGAGCGTTTTTCTTTCCTTGGTCTTGATAACCACATCATCCACATATACCTGTACATTTTGACCTATTTGGTCATGCAAACATTTTTGCATACATCTCTGGTACGTTGCCCCTGCATTACGTAAACCAAACGGCATGGTGCGATAGCAATAAGCCCCATACGGGGTAATAAACGCAGTCTTTATTTGATCATCCGGATTCAAAGGTATCTGGTGGAAACCGGAGTAAGCATCGATGAATGACAACAGTTCACATCCCGCAGTTGAGTCTATGACCTGATCTATTCTTGGCAGCGGGAATGGATCTTTCGGACACGCCTTGTTCAGGTTCGTGTAGTCGATACACATGCGCCAAACCACTGCCACGTTCGGATCATCTTTCTTCTTTTCCACCAGCACCGGATTAGACAGCCAATCCGGGTAAAGAACTTCCATGATAAATCCTGCAGCTAGCAACCGAGCTATCTCATCCCCAATGACTTTTCTCCTATATTCGGTGAAGCGGCGGAGAGGTTGCTTCACCGGCTTAGCTCCGGGTCTCACATTTAAAGAGTGCTCGGCCAACTCCCTCGGAACACCTTGCAAGTCCTGTGTGGACCAAGAAAAAATGTCCCGATTCTCACGGAGGAAGCTGACGAGCTCGCTTTCCTATTTATCACTTAGCCCGGCACCAATTGTTACGGTGCGCTCTGGGAACATGTCATCAACAGGAAGCTTATTGGTATCTTTCGTGGCCTGGAAGGAGACAATTCCATGGGGATTACTCAGCGCCGGCATACACCGTTGCGCGGACTGAGCCAACGCAGCCACCTCTTGAATTTTCCTTTTTTCCCGTGCGATCACAAGTGACTCGGCTAAGTTTGATCCAGCCGACGCACACTCCATCGAACGCCGGAAGTCCCCAGCAATCGTAATTACTCCGTTTGGTCCGGGCAATTTCATTTTCAAATACCTTATATGACAACTTGCCATGAACTTGTTCAGCGCTGGCCTTCCGAGCAATGCGTGATACGCGCTTTCCAAGTTCACTACTTCGAACTCCATATTTTCAGTTCGGCAATTGTCCCTCGGACCTTGCCTATGGGCTCGCAAGAAATGCCGGGCACAATGCCATGGAAAGTTGTCCTCGTGGCCTGGAGCATGTTCTCCGAAATACCCAACTTGCGCATTGTGTCCGCGTACATGATATTTATGCTACTGCCGTTGTCGATCAGTACCTTTGAGAATCTTACGTTGATGTTAAGCCCAATGAATGTAGGATCCAGCACCAACGCATACGAACCAGGGCTCGGCATGAGCTTGGGGTGATCCCTAATGCTCCAAGTGATTTCCTGATCGGACCAAGGCATGTACCTCGTCACTGCTGGCATTACCGCATTCACCTCCATATGCCTACGCTGCAAGCTTTTTCTATCAGTTTCTTCTGTGGTAAATACACAGTAGCTCTGGTGATGCTCCCTGTACTCGTTTCTCCCCTCATTTCTGGGGTGCTTCTGATCCGGCTGCTGTTGATTTTCTACTTGGTGCACCGCATCCCTTCTTTCATTGTTATCATACCTCGGCGGAGGGGGAGGCAACATCAGCTGTTGCGTGTTCGCTCCGGAGAGCAATTGCTGCCGGGGTAACTCCTGCCGAGGCTGATCATTCCGGGGTGCCTGAGCATTCCCCGAACCACCTTGCTCGATTTTGCGCATCCACTCGCATTGCCTCGTCGTATGACCCGCTGGGTTGTTCGGATTTGGCGTGTGAAACTTACATGGCTGGTCCAACATCGACTCGTAAGTATACCTCGGACGGTCTTTCCTTTCTTGCCATTGCTTCTTTTGCTCCGGTGTCCAAGTTTTCTTCCCATCATTCCTTGGGGTCCATTGACCTCCAGTTTTCTGGCGTTGACTACCCCCTGCTCCGTGTTGATCTTGACTCACGGCCGCTACTTGGTGCGAACCGTACCGATGGTCCGGTCGATCATCTCTCCTTTTTCCTCTGTAATCATTTCTCCGCGATGATCCGGATCCATCCCTCTGATAGTACTCATCGCTTGACTCATTTGATGCGAGCCTTGGTTGGGTCAGGTCGCCCAATGCATACGAATCTGCGATCCGGATCATCTCCGCCAACGTTGCCGGCATTTTCCGTTGCACTTCATCCATAACTCGCTTCCATACCTGCACCCCTGTGCAAACCATGCTATGGCCTGTGATTCTATCACACCCTCACACGAATTTCTCACGGTACACCACCGGGTCAAGAACTCCTGGTCCGTCTCATTGGGTCGCTGTTTGCACATAGCTAGGGTCTGTGGCCTATTTGGCCTTTGATACGTACTCAAAAAATTGCTGATGAACATCTCCTCGAAATCAATCCAGTAGTTGATGCTTCCTGGCGGCAAATTGTTCAGCCACACTCTTGCCAGGCCTTCCAACATCTGGGGTACATATCGTACGGCCCATCTCAGGTTGCCTGTGGCAATTTTTACAGCAGTAGCATAGTTTATCAGCCAATCCTCTGGCTTGGTACTTCCATCATAGGTCTTGGTCCCCCTGGGAAATTGAAAGTTTGGGACCGGTGGCTCTTTCATGATCCGGGGTCCAAAACATGCTGGACCCGGTGGACCCTGACATTCTATCTGTTCCGACCTATATAGTCGATCCAGTTTCAACCTTGCATCGTCCGGCATCAAATCCCTGCTTCCCAGTCTCGAACCTATCACATGATAGTCCGGTCTCGGATATCCCGCATTCGCCATCTCCGAATCACCGTCATTATACCGGTTTTGCTCGTGCGGTGCACCTTTCTATTGGATACCTTGGTCGGCACTATGCTCTTGCCTTGGCATGTTCCGCTGCTGCCCGGCATTGCCGTTGACAACGTTCCTCCGACCGGCATTGCCTTGGTCACGGTTACCTCGGCCAGCTTCGCCTCGGCTCACACTCCGTCGATCATCATTTTTCTGCGCTTCTTTTTCTTTCCCCGCCTGTGTCGAGTCATACGGGACAATCTGTTTGTTCCGTCTGGCCGAGGTTACCACCTCCTCTCTCCTTGGATCGCCATGAGGGGACGACGCAGCTCCAGCGGATTTCTTCGGGTTACCCATCGCCGAATGGACTATCTTGGAGGCCCCAGCTCTCTCCGGGTTCGCCCTGAGCAGTTCCTCGTTTTGCCTGTTCGCAATCCGAACCAGCTCGTTAACTCGGTTTTGCTGCCTTTGCCGGGCTTCACCCGTCAGTCCTTCTAACTCGGATGCAGCTGCATCTGCCGCTCTGAGGTTCTTGGCCGGGGTACTATACCTCGGCAGCCCCACAGAAAGACAGTTCTCTGATTCCTCGATTTCGACATCACCTTCTCTGTTCATCTCACTCATGAGATTCCTCCCTTTAAATTTTACAGCATCAACTTTGTTCGCCTTTGCGTACTCATGCAGCGTCATGTTCAACGACCGCTAGGCCGCGGCTATTTTCTTTGTGCCCTCAAGTATTTTCTGCCGAGTTTCTTCCAGCTCGGCCTATGCGCGAGCCGGATCTACCGCTGCTACTACAGGGTTTGCCAAGCTATCTATTGCCCCTCTCAGCATGTTCTCCGGCCTCTCTAGCGGAGGACCCCTACCTTTCCTTGGTGCCTTGGGTGTCACCTCCGGATCTGGCGCCGGATCCTTGCTCGTAACCGCTCCCGGCGCTGTCATCATTACCTCTGCATGGTTCAGGGAACGAGCGATACGTCCCCCGCGAGCCACAGTGAGGGGCGGTTCACCTGCTTCGACAACATGGCGAGGATGAACGCCTGACACGTCCACCGCGACGTAGATCTTGTGTGCGCCGAGCTTGAGGAAGACGCCGTTGCGTGGGAGAGGGCGCGTGCCGAAGCAGCCTGCGTTGTCGCTGACGAAGTCCCGCGCTTCAAAGCGCTGGACGAGCCCGGAGACGATGTGTTCTCCAGTGGCGATGAAGTGTCCCGTCCGGATCTTGACCCCTGCTAGCGCCGCTGGCCCCATGGTGGGCGCCAACTGTCGTGGTGGTGTCACGGCAGATGCCATGTATAGGCAGAAGGTGGGGACTAATATACGCTAGGGGAATCCAGGGAGGGATAGCAAAGTGATTCTCCACACCAAAACTCGTATTGATTTTCTTCCAAGGTTACAAGTGCTCCTAGACTTGTATTAGCGAGAGGAGGAAGAAGAAGCTCTCTTACTCTCACCCACAGACCTCACCTCAAACCCTAGACCTTAACCGAATTGTCCAGAGAATAAAATCCAACCCCCTCTACTGAAGCTCTAGCCCTCCTTTTATAGGGGAGGCTCGGCTTCAACCTAGGGCATACGTGGAGGCATATTCCTAAGAATATGCCCCCTCCCAAAGTGGCAAACCGACCGGGGTGCTTTTTCCCCTTCGTCAGCTACGCTTTAGCTACGTGAGCACGGTGGCGCCCTCGTCAGCTGACACGAGCGTCGTCACGCTTGTCAGCCACGCCCCGGTGGTCCAGTCCTTGCTCGCTTCGCTCAGGCAGTGCGTACCGGGGCTCCTTTTGGCCAACAAGATTCCTTCCTTCTCCTAGAAGGTTACTGCGACCCGGACGATGGTTCATCCGGCCACACCCTTTTCCTGCATAAAGGTTAGACATACGCTTCCGACTCACCGCTTAAGTCGGATTAGGGCTAGTTAGGCGAACGCCCCCAGGTCCGGATTACCCCATGACTCGGCCTGCCTTGAGGTGACCCGGCCAGTACATGCTTTGATCTTGCCGGACCTCGGCTAACTCGGCCTTTCATACCACGGCGTGACCCTGCCCGGGGGTATCCCCCCAACATTTCCATGAACCACATAAGGATCCAACAATGTCATTGCATGTGTGTTCTTTCCACAAACCACATATGGATCCACTAGAGTTATTACATGTGTGTTCTTTGCACAAACCACATATGGACCCACTAGAGTCATTGCATGTGTGTTTTTTCCACAAACCACATATGGATCCACTAGAGTCATTGCATGTGTGTTGTTTCCACAAACCACATATGTACCCACTAGAGTAATTGCATGTGTGTTCTTTTCCACAAACCACTTATAGATACACTAGAGTCATTGCATGTGTGTTCTTTCCACAAACGACATATGGATCCACTAGAGTCATTGCATATGTGTTCCTTTCACAAACCACATATTGATCCACTAGATTAATTGCATGTGTGTTCTTTGTACAAACCACATATGGGTCAACAAATGTCATTGCATGTGTGTTCTTTTCAGAAACCACATATGGATCCACCAATGTCATTGCATGTGTGTTCTTTCCATGAAACACATATGGATCCACCAACGTCATTGCAAGTTTGTTCTTTCCACAAACAACATATGGATCCACTAGAGTCATTGCATGTGTGTTCTTTCCACAAACCACATATGGATCCACTAGAGTCATTGCATGTGTGTTCTTTCCACAAACCACATATGGATCCACTAGAGTCATTGCATGTGTGTTCTTTTCACAAACCATATATGGATCAACCAATGTCATTGCATATGTGTTCTTTTCCACAAACCACGTATGGATCCACTAGAGTAATTGCATGTGTGTTCTTTCCACAAACCACATATATATCCACTAGAGTAATAGCATGTGTGTTCTTTTCACAAACCACACATGGATCAACCAATTTCATTGCATGTGTTCTTTCCACAAACCACATATGGATCCACCAATGTCATTGCATGTTTGTTCTTTTCCAAAAACCACGTGGAACAACCAATGGCATTGCATGTCTGTTCTTTTCACAAACCACACTTGGATCAACCAATGTCATTGCCTGTGTTGTCTTTCCACAAACCACATATGGATCCACTAGAGTCATTGCATGTGTCTTCTTTCCACAAACCACATATGGATCCACCAGAGTCATTGCATGTCTGTTTTTGCCACAAACCACATGGATCAACCAGAGTCATTACATGTGTGTTCTTTCCACAAACCACACATGGATGCACCAGAGTAATTGCATGTGTGTTATTCTCATAAACCACATATGGATCAACCAATGTCATTGCATGTGTGGTCTTTCCATAAACCACATATGGATCCACTAGAGTCATTGCATGCGTGTTCTTTCCCCAAACCACATATGGATCCACCAGAGTCATTGCATGTCTGTTTTTTCCACAAACCACATGGATCAACCGGAGTCATCGCATGTGTGTTCTTTCCACAAACAACACATGGATCCACCAGAGTAATTGCATGTGTGTTATTGTCATAAACCACATATGGATCAACCAATATCATTGCATGTGTGTTCTTTCCATGAACCACATATGTTTCCACCAATGTCATTGCATGTGTGTTCTTTCCACAAACCACATATGGATCCACTAGAGTCATTGCATGTGTGTTGTTTGCACAAACCACATATGGACGCACTAGAGTCATTGCATGTGTGTTTTTTCCACAAACCACATATGGATCCACCAGAGTCATTACATGTGTGTTCTTTCCACAAACCACATATGCACCCACTAGAGTAATTGCAGGTGTGTTCTTTTCCACAAACCACTTATAGATACACTAGAGTCATTGCATGTGTGTTCTTTCCACAAACGACATATGGATCCACTAGAGTCATTGCATGTGTGTTCCTTTCACAAACCACATATTGATCCACTAGATTAATTGCATGTGTGTTCTTTTCACAAACCACATATGGGTCAACAAATGTCATTGCATGTGTGTTCTTTTCAGAAACCACATATGGATCCACCAATGTCATTGCATGTGTGTTCTTTCCATGAAACACATATGGATCCACCAACATCATTGCATGTGTGTTCTTTCCACAAACAACATATGGATCCAGTAGAGTCATTGCATGTGTGTTCTTTCCACAAACCACATATGTACCCACTAGAGTAATTGCATGTATTTTTTTTCCACAAACCACTTATGGATCCACTAGAGTCATTGCATGTGTGTTCTTTCCACAAACCACATATGTATCCACTAGAGTAATTGCATGTGTGTTCCTTTCACAAACCACATATGGATCAACCAATGTCATTGCATATGTGTTCTTTTCACAAACCACATATGGATCAACAAATGTCATTGCATGTGTGTTCTTTTCAGAAACCACATATGGATCCACCAATGTCATTGCATGTGTGTTCTTTCCATGAACCACATATGGATCCACCAATGTCATTGCATGTGTGTTCTTTCCACAAAGCACATATGTATCCACTAGAGTCATTGCATGTGTGTTCTTTCCACAAACCACATATGGATCCACTAGAGTCATTGCATGTGTGTTCTTTTCACAAACCATATATGGATCAACCAATGTCATTGCATATGTGTTCTTTTCCACAAACCACGTATGGCTCCACTAGAGTAATTGCATGTGTGTTCTTTCCACAAACCACATATGTATCCACTAGAGTAATAGAATGTGTGTTCTTTTCACAAACCACACATGGATCAACCAATTTCATTGCATGTGTTCTTTCCACAAACCACATATGGATCCAGCAATGTCATTGCATGTGTGTTCTTTTCCAAAATCCACGTGGAACAACACATGGCATTGCATGTGTGTTCTTTTCACAAACCACACTTGGATCAACCAATGTTATTGCATGTGTTGTCCTTCCACAAACCACTTATGGATCCACTAGATTCATTGCATGTGTGTTCTTTCCATGAACCACATATGGATCCACCATAGTAATTGCATGTCTGTTCTTTCCACAGACTACATATGGATCTACCAGAGTAATAGCATGTGCGTTATTATCATAAACCACATATTGATCAACCAATGTCATTGCATGTGTGGTCTTTCCATAAACCACATATGGATCCACTAGTGTCATTGCATGTGTGTTATTTCCCCAAACCACATATGGATCCACCAGAGTCATTGCATGTCTGTTTTTTCCACAAACCACATGGATCAACTAGAGTCATCGCATGTGTGTTCTTTCCACAAACAACACATGGATCCACCAGAGTAATTGCATGTGTGTTATTTTCATAAACCACATACGAATCAACCAATGTCATTGCATGTGTGTTCATGTCACAAACCGCACATGGATCCAGCAATATCATTGCATGTGTGTTCTTTCCATCAACCACATATGGATCCAACAATGTCATTGCATGTGTGTTCTTTCCACAAACCACATATGGATCCACTAGTGTCATTGCATGTGTGTTCTTTGCACAAACCACATATGGACCCACTAGAGTCATTGCATGTGTGTTTTTTCCACAAACCACATATGGATCCACTAGAGTCATTGCATGTGTGTTCTTTCCACAAACCACATATGTACCCACTAGAGTAATTGCATGTGTGTTCTTTTCCACAAACCACTTATAGATACACTAGAGTCATTGCATGTGTGTTCTTTCCACAAACGACATATGGATCCACTAGAGTCATTGCATGTGTGTTCCTTTCACAAACCACATATTGATCCACTAGATTAATTGCATGTGTGTTCTTTTCACAAACCACATATGGGTCAACAAATGTCATTGCATGTCTATTCTTTTCAGAAACCACATATGGATCCACCAATGTCATTGCATGTGTGTTCTTTCCATGAAACCACATATGGATCCACTAGTGTCATTGCATGTGTGTTATTTCCCCAAACCACATATGGATCCACCAGAGTCATTGCATGTCTGTTTTTTCCACAAACCACATGGATCAACTAGAGTCATCGCATGTGTGTTCTTTCCACAAACAACACATGGATCCACCAGAGTAATTGCATGTGTGTTATTTTCATAAACCACATACGAATCAACCAATGTCATTGCATGTGTGTTCATGTCACAAACCGCACATGGATCCAGCAATATCATTGCATGTGTGTTCTTTCCATCAACCACATATGGATCCAACAATGTCATTGCATGTGTGTTCTTTCCACAAACCACATATGGATCCACTAGTGTCATTGCATGTGTGTTCTTTGCACAAACCACATATGGACCCACTAGAGTCATTGCATGTGTGTTTTTTCCACAAACCACATATGGATCCACTAGAGTCATTGCATGTGTGTTCTTTCCACAAACCACATATGTACCCACTAGAGTAATTGCATGTGTGTTCTTTTCCACAAACCACTTATAGATACACTAGAGTCATTGCATGTGTGTTCTTTCCACAAACGACATATGGATCCACTAGAGTCATTGCATGTGTGTTCCTTTCACAAACCACATATTGATCCACTAGATTAATTGCATGTGTGTTCTTTTCACAAACCACATATGGGTCAACAAATGTCATTGCATGTCTATTCTTTTCAGAAACCACATATGGATCCACCAATGTCATTGCATGTGTGTTCTTTCCATGAAACACATAAGGCTCTACCAACGTCATTGCATGTCTGTTCTGTCCACAAACAACATATGGATCCACTAGAGTCATTACATGTGTGTTCTTTCCACAAACCACATATGGATCCACTAGAGTATTTGCATGTGTGTTCTTTCTACAAACCACATATGGATCCACTAGAGTCATTGCATGTGTGTTCTTTTCACAAACCATATATGGATCAACCAATGTCATTGTATATGTGTTCTTTTCCACAAACCACGTATGGATCCACTAGAGTAATTGCATGTGTGTTCTTTCCACAAACCACATATGGATCCAAAAATGTCATTGCATGTGTGTTCTTTTCCAAAAACCACGTGGATCAACCAATGGCATTGCACGTGTGTTATTTTCATAAACCACATATGGATCAACCAATGTCAATGCATGTGTGTTCATGTCACTAACCACACATGGATCCACCAATATCATTGCATGTGTGTTCTTTCCATGAACCACATATGGATCCAACAATGTCATTGCATGTGTGTTCTTTCCACAAGTCACTTATGGATCCACTAGAGTTATTGCATGTGTGTTCTTTGCACAAACCACATATGGACCCACTAGAGTCCTTTCATGTGTGTTTTTTCCACAAACCACATATGGATCCACTAGAGTCATTGCATGTGTGTTCTTTCCACAAACCACATATGTACCCACTAGAGTAATTGCATGTGTGTTCTTTTCCACAAACCACTTATAGATACACTAGAGTCATTGCATGTGTGTTCTTTCCACAAACGACATATGGACCCACTAGAGTCATTGCATGTGTGTTCCTTTCACAAATCACATATTGATCCACTAGATTAATTGCATGTGTGTTCTTTTCACAAACCAGATATGGGTCAACAAATGTCATTGCATGTGTGTTCTTTTCAGAAACCACATATGGATCCACCAATGTCATTGCATGTGTGTTCTTTCCATGAAACACATATGGATCCACCAACGTCATTGCATGTCTGTTCTTTCCACAAACAACATATGGATCCACTAGAGTCATTGCATGTGTGTTCTTTCCACAAACCACATATGGATCCACTAGAGTCATTGCATGTGTGTTCTTTCCACAAACCACATATGGATCCACTAGAGTCATTGCATGTGTGTTCTTTTCACAAACCATATATGGATCAACCACTGTCATTGCATATGTGTTCTTTTCCACAAACCACGTATGGATCCACTAGAGTAATTGCATGTGTGTTCTTTCCACAAACCACATATGTATCCACTAGAGTAATAGCATGTCTGTTCTTTTCACAAACCACACATGGATCAACCAATTTCATTGCATGTGTTCTTTCCACAAACCACATATGGATCCACCAATGTCATTGCATGTTTGTTCTTTTCCAAAAATCACATGGAACAACCAATGGCATTGCATGTGTGTTCTTTTCACAAACCACACTTGGATAAACCAATGCCATTGCCTGTGTTGTCTTTCCACAAACCACATATGGATCCACTAGAGCCATTGCATGTGTGTTCTTTCCACAAACCACATATGGATCCACCAGAGTCATTGCATGTTTGTTTTTGCCACAAACCACATGGATCAACCAGAGTCATTACATGTGTGTTCTTTCCACAAACCACACATGGATGCACCAGAGTAATTGCATGTGTGTTATTCTCGTAAACCACATATGGATCAACCAATGTCATTGCATGTGTGGTCTTTCCATAAACCACATATGGATCCACTAGAGTCATTGCATGCGTGTTCTTTCCCCAAACCACATATGGATCCACCAGAGTCATTGCATGTCTGTTTTTTCCACAAACCACATGGATCAACCAGAGTCATCGCATATGTGTTCTTTCCACAAACAACACATGGATCCACCAGAGTAATTGCATGTGTGTTATTGTCATAAACCACATATGGATCAACCAATGTCATTGCATGTGTGTTCATGTCACAAACCACACATGGATCCACCAATATCATTGCATGTGTGTTCTTTCCATGAACCACATATGTTTCCACCAATGTCATTGCATGTGTGTTCTTTCCACAAACCACATATGGATCCACTAGAGTCATTGCATGTGTGTTGTTTGCACAAACCACATATGGATCCACTAGAGTCATTGCATGTGTTTTTTTCCACGAACCACATATGGATCCACTAGAGTCATTGAATGTGTGTTCTTTCCACAAACCACATATGCACCCACTAGAGTAATTGCAGGTGTGTTCTTTTCCACAAACCACTTATAGATACACTAGAGTCATTGCATGTGTGTTCTTTCCACAAACGACATATGGATCCACTAGAGTCATTACATGTGTGTCCCTTTCACAAACCACATATTGATCCACTAGAGTAATTGCATGTGTGTAACTTTCACAAACCACGTATGGATTAACCAATGTCATTGCATGTGTGTTCTTTTCATGAACCACATATGGATCCACTAGAGTCATTGCATGTCTGTTCTTTTCACAAACCACATAAGGACCCACCAATGCCATTGCATGTGTGTTATTATACTAAAACCAACACTAGAGTCACTTCATGTGTGTTCTTTTCACAAACCACACATGGACCCACTAGAGTCATTGCATGTGTTTTTCTTTCCACAGACCACATGGATCAACCAATGTCATTGCATGTGTGTT
>OU342744.1:183414727-183556736 GCA_910589775.1 Avena eriantha
CACTAGAGTCGTTGCATGTGTGTTCGTTCCAGAAACCACATATGGATCCACTAGAGTCATTGCATGTGTGTTCCTTTCACAAAGCACATATGGATCAACCTATGTCATTACATGTGTGTTCATGTCACAAACCACACATGGATCCACCAATGTCATTGCATGTGTGTTCTTTCCATGAACCACATATGGATCCACCAATGTCATTGCATGTGTGTTCTTTACACAACCACATATGGATCCACCAGAGTCATTGCATGTGTGTTATTTTCACAAACCACATATGGATCCACTAGAGTCATTGCATGTGTGTTATTTCCACAAACCACATATGGATCCACTAGAGTAATTGCATGTGTGTTCAGTCCACAAACCACATTTGTACCCACTAGAGTAATTGCATGTGTGTTCTTTTCCACAAACCACATATGGATCCACTAGAGTCATTGCATGTGTGTTATTTTCACAAACCACATATGGACCCACCAATGCCATTGCATGTGTGTTCTTATACAAAAACCAAAACTAGAGTCACTACATGTGTGTTATTTTCACAAACCACACATGGACCCACCAGAGTCATTGCATGTGTGTTCTTTCCACACACCACATGGATCAACCAATGTCATTGCATGTGTGATCTTTTGTCAAATAACATGGATCAACCAATGGCATTGCATGTGTGTTATTGTCATCAACCACATATGGATCAACCAATGTCATTGCATGTGTGTTCATTTCACAAACCACACATGGATCTTCTAGTGTCATTGCATGTGTGTTCTTTCCGTGAACCACATATGGATCCACCAATGTCATTGCATGTGTGTTCTTTCCACAAACCAGATATGGATCCACCAATGTCATTGCATGTGTGTTATTTTCCACAAACCACATATGGATCTACTATAGCTATTGCATGTGTGGTCTTTCCACAAACCACATATGGATCCACCAGAGTCATTGCATGTGTGTTCTTTACACAACCCACATATGGATCCACCAGAGTCATTGCATGTGTGTTCTTTTCACAAACCACTTATGGATCCACTAGAGTCATTGCATGTGTGTTATTTCCACAAAACACATATGGATCCACTAGAGTCATTGCATGTGTGTTCCTTTCACAAACCACATATGGATCCACTAGAATAATTTCATGTGTGTTCTTTTCATAAACCACATATGGATCAACAAATGTCATTTAATGTGTGTTCTTTTCACAAACAATATATTGATCCACCAATATTATTGCATTTGTGTTCTTTCCACAAACCACATATGTACCCACTAGAGTAATTGCATGTGTGTTCTTTTCCACAAACCACTTATGGATCCACTAGAGTCGTTGCATGTGTGTTCGTTCCAGAAACCACATATGGATCCACTAGAGTCATTACATGTGTGTTCCTTTCACAATGCACATATGGATCAACCTATGTCATTGCATGTGTGTTCATGTCACAAACCACACATGGATCCACCAATGTCATTGCATGTGTGTTCTTTCCATGAACCACATATCGATCGACTAATGTCATTGCATGTGTGTTCTTTACACAAACCACATATGGATCCACTAGAGTCATTGCATGTGTGTTATTTTCACAAACCACATATGGATCCACTAGAGTCATTGCATGCGTATTCTTTCCACAAACCACATATGGATCCACTAGAGTAATTGCATGTGGGGTCTTTCCACAAACCACATATGTACCCACCAATGCCATTGCATGTGTGATCTTATACTAAAACAAACACTAGAGTCATTGCATGTGTGTTCTTTTCAAAAACCACACATGGTACCACCAGAGTCATTGCATGTGTTGTCTTTCCACAAACCACATGGATTAACCAATGTCATTACATGTGTGTTATTTTGAAAATTACATGGATCAACCAATGGCATTGCATGGGTGTTATTGTCATAAACCACATATGGATAAACAAATATCATTGAATGTGTGGTCATGTCACAAACCCCACATGGATCCACCAATGTCATTGCATGTGTGTTCTTTGCATGAACCACACATGGATCCACCAATGTCATTGCATGTGTGTTCTTTCCAGGAACCACATATGGATCCACCAATGTCATTGCATGTGTGTTCTTTCAACAAACCACATATGTACCCACTAGAGTAATTGCATGTGTGTTCTTTTCCACAAACCACATATGGATCCACTATAGTCATTGCATGTGTGTACTTTCCACAAACTACATATGGATCCACCAGAGTCATTGCATGTGTGTTCGTTTCCACAAACCATATATGGATCAACCAATGGCATTTCATGTGTGTTGTTTTCACAACCCACATATGGATCCACCAATGTCATTGCATGTGTGTTTCTTTCCACAAACCACATATGTACCCACTAGAGTATTTGCATGTGTTTACTTTGCACAAACTACATATGGATCCACCAGAGTCATTGCATGTGTGTTGTTTTCAACAAACCACATGTATCAACCAATGGCATTGCATGTGTGTTCTTTTCACAAACCACATCTGTACCCACTCGAGTAATTACAGGTGCGTTCTTTTCACAAAGCACACATGGATGAACCAATGTCATTGCATGTGTGGTCTTTCCACAAACCACATATGGTTCCACCAGAGTCATTGCATGTGTGTTCTTTCCACAAACCACATATGGATCCACCAGAGTCATTGCATGTCTATTCTTTCCATGCACCACATGGATCAACCAGAGTCATTGCATGTGTGTTCTTTCCACAAACCACACATGGATCCACCAATGTCATTGCATGTGTATTCATGTCACAAACCACACATGGATCCACCAATTTCATTGCATGTGTGTTCTTTCCATGAACCACATATGGATCCACCAATGTCATTGCATGTGTGTTCTTTCCACAAACCACATAAGGATTCACCAGAGTCATTACATGCGTGTTCTTTTCACAAACCAAATATGGATCCACGAGAGTCATTGCATGTGTGTTCTTTCCACAAACCACATATGGATCCACTAGAGTCATTTCATGTGTGTTCTTTCCACAAACCGCATATGGACCACCAGATTCATTGCATGTGTGTTGTTTCCACAAACCACATATGTTCCCACTAGAGTAATTTAATGTGTGTTCTCTTCACAAACCACATATGTATCAACAAATGTCATTGCATGTATGTTCTTTCCACAAACCACATATGGATCCACCAATGTCATTGCACGTGTGTTATTTCCATGAACCACATATGGATCCACTAATGTCATTGCATGTGTGTTCTTTTCAAAAACCATATATGGATCAACCAATGTCATTGCATGTGTGTTCTTTCCACGAACCACATATGGATCCACCAATGTCATTGCATGTGTCTTCTTTTCACAACCCTCATATGGATCAACCAATATCATTGCATGTGTGTTCTTTCCACAAACCACATATGTACCCACTAGAGTAATTTCATGTGTGTTCTTTGTACAAACCACATATGGATCCACTAGAGTCATTGAATGTGTGTTCTTTTCCACAAACCACTTATGGATCCACTAGAGTCATTGCATGCGTGTTCTTTCCACAAACCACATATGGATCCACTAGAGTCATTGCATGTGTGGTACTTTCACAAACCACATAAGGATCAACCAATGTTGTTTCATGTGTGTTCTTTTCATGAACCACATATGGATCCACTAGAGTCATTGCATGTGTGTTCTTTTCACAAACCACATATGGATCCACCAATGCCATTGCACGTGTGTTCTTATAGTAAAACCAAAAGTAGAGTCAAAAGACACATGGACCCACCAGAGTCATTGCATGTGTGGTCTTTCCACAAACCACATGGATCAAACAAGGGCATTGCATGTGTGTTCTTATCATAAACCACATATGGATCAACCAATGTCATTGCATGTGTGTTCATGTCACAAACCACACATGGATCCACCAATGTCATTGCATGTGTGTTCTTTCCATGAACCACATATGGCTCCACCAATGTCATTGCATGTGTGTTGTTTCCATGAACCACATATGGATCAACCAATTTCACTGCATGTGCGTTCTTTCAACAAACCACATATGTACCCACTAGATAAATTGCATGTGTATTCTTTCCACAAACCACATATGGATCCACTAGAGTCATTGCATGTGTGTTCCTTTCACAAACCACATATGGATCAACCAATGTCATTGCATGTGTGTTATTTTCACAAACCACATATGGATCAACAAATGTCATTGCATGGGTGTTCTTTTCACAAACCACATATGGATCCACCAATGTCATTGCATGTGTGTTCTTTCCATGAACCACATATGGATCCACTAATGTAATTGCATGTGTGTTTTTTCCACAAACCACATATGGATCCACTAGTCATTGCATGTGTGTTCTTTTCACAAACCACATATCGTTCCACTAGAGTCATTGCATGTGTGATCTTTCCACAAACAACATATGGATCCACTAGAGTCATTGCATGTGTGTTCTTTTCACAAACCATATATGGATCAACCAATGTCATTGCATGTGTGTTCTTTTCCACAAACCACATATGGATCCAATAGAGTAATTGCATGTGTCTTCTTTTCACAAACCACATATGGATCAACAAATGTCATTGCATGTGTGTTCCTTTCACAAACCACATATGGTTCCAACAATGTCATTGCATGTGTGTTCTTTCCACAAACCACATATGGACCCACCAATGCATGGCTGTTCTTTTCATGAACCACATAAGGATCCACTAGAGTCATTGCATTTGGGTTCTTTTCACAAACCACATATGGACCCACCAATGCCATTGCATGTGTGTTCTTATACTAAAACCAACACCAGAGTCACTCCATGTGTGTTCTTTTCACAAACCACACATGGACCCACCAGAGTCATTGCATGTGTGTTCTTTCCACAAACCACATGGATCAAACAATGTCATTGCATGTGTGTTGTTTTGACAAATAACATGGATCAACCAATGGCATTGCATGTGTGTTATTGTCATAAACCACATATGGATCAACCAATGTCATTGCATGTGTATTCATGTCACAAACCACACATGGATCCACCAATGTCATTGCATGTGTGTTCTTTGCATGAACCACATATGGATCCACCATTGTCATTGCATGTGTGTTCTTTCCATGAACCACATATGGATCCACCAATGTCTTTGCATGTGTGTTATTTCCACGAACACAATATGGATCCACCAGAGTCATTTCATGTGTGTTCTTTTCCACAAACTACATATGGATCCACTAGAGTCATTGCATGTGTGTTCTTTCCACAAACCACATATGTATCAACAAATGTCATTGCATGTGTGTTCTTTCTACAAACCAATTATGGATCCACCAATGTCATTGCATGTGTGTTCTTTTCACAAACCACAAATGGATCCAGTAGAGTCATTGCATGTGTGTTCTTTTCACAAACCACACATGGATCCCCCAGAGTCATTGCATGTGTGTTATTTCCACAAACCACATGGATCAACCAATGTCATTGCATGTGTGTTCTTTCCACAAACCACACGTGGATCCGCCAGAGTAATTGCATGTGTGTTCATGTTACAAACCACACATGGATCCACCAATGTCATTGCATGTGTGTTCTTTCCACAAACCATATATGGATCCACCAGAGTCATTGCATGTGTGTTATTCTCACAAACCACATATGGATCCACTAGAGTCATTGCATGTGTGTTATTTCCACAAACCACATATGAATCAACAAATGTCATAGCATGTGTGTTATTTCCACAAACCAAATATGGATCCTCCAATGTAATTGCATGTGTGTTCTTTTCACAAAGCACATATGGATCCACTAGAGTCATTGCATGTGGGTTCTTTCCACAAACCACATATGGATCCACTAGAGTCATTGCATGTGTGTTCTTTTCACAAACTATATATGGATCAATCAATGTCATTGCATGTGTGTTGTTTTCCACAAACCACATATGCATCCACTAGAGTAATTGCATGTGTGTTCTTTTCACAAACCACATATGGATCAACAAATGTCATTGCACGTGCGTTCTTTTCACAAACCACATGGATCCACCAATGGCATTGCATGTGTGTTTTTTCCACAAACCACATATGTACCCACTAGAGTATTTGCATGTGTGTTCTTTTCCACAAACCACATGGATCAACCAATGGCATTGCATGTGTGTTATTGTTGTAGACCGTTCGATTGGGCGCGTTGACGAATAAGATGGTTCTTCGTAAGAGCGATCCGCGAGTAGGCTATTCCGCGACATGATTGGCCGCGCTTGCATTTTCACTTATATTACTATTATTTCCACTCCCCTATAGCATACTACTAATATCATAGAGCTCGTGAGTGAGCACGTCGACTCCACAACCCCTCTCCCCTCATCCACCACACGTCATTGTGCGCCCGGACGCCGCCATCGGCTTTCGTGCGCCATGACCGGATGACATCTGCTGATTCTCGGTCGCTACCTTCATGCTAAGAAATCATTTTACAAGCTTTTGAATTTATCCTACATATTCCTGCTATTCGTTGATCTAACTGTTGATCTGTTTTCCTATTTCTCGACGAACTCCAGATGTGGCAGATGCTGCAACCCAAAGAATCTATAGATCCTCGCGCGCAACTTCACAGAGACGTTCCTGCTCGTGTGTCCACCCAGGATGCTTTCGCTGTTACTCCTACCTCGAGCTCCCGCTCCACGAGCTCACGTGCCCGCACAGCGCATGCTCCTGCACGGAGCCGGGCTACAACTACACCAGCCCGCCGGCAGAGCTTGTCGTCCACCTTGCAGAGGAGCACTTGATCAAAGTGATTAGGATCTCGTACGGGAAAGCCCAACTTCTCCAAGAGTAGGTGTCGTTCACTGACTCGGCATGCCGCCGGCTAATTTTCCAGGGGGGACAGCTCTGTTTTCGTCCGGACCATCACCACTGGTGTTCCGGGAACCAGAGCTGGGCCCACCTTCGTGTGTGCGGTATGCGTCAGGTCGGTCTCGTGCGCCTGACCCCTATACACGGTGCGCATGTGGGCAAACGCCCAGGTACCGTCGTCCGATAGCATTCTTGTGCTAGCCAAGACGCCGAGTTTCCCGACGCCACAGGAGGTGGTTTATGCGGACCTAAGGTCGATCCTATGTGTGCCATCTCAGTACCTTATCGGTGCTGGACCGAACAAGTAGATGTATTTCTACATTTGTATCAATAAGACCGGCAGGGAAATGTAGTACTTATGTTGCCGTTACTGTTAGACTTAAGCGATGCTTCTCAGGTGCGTAGAGCATACGTGTTGTGTGAATGTACCCCAGTTGTAGTTTTTTTAGCACTCCTTAATAATTCAACGAGTTATTGGTCCAATTAGCTTGATGTTGTCACGTTGCAAAGTCCGCTTGCTCTGGACAGATTGGTAATACCGCGTGCTCCCGCTCCCGCATGTCAGTGTCACGTGTTCTGTGGGCCTACCTGCCAGTGTCCCGCCCCCTTACTTCTCTTCCTTCCCTCGAAGCCACTGTCCCAACTTCTCTTCCATCCTGCCACTCCCGTCTGATGGTCGTAATCTGATTTTCGTTGGATTGTTTACATGTAATCTACGTTGATAATGCAACATGCAAATGGCACAAACACAATTTCTAAAGTGGAAGCACTCACACACTGCTATTGCGCATATTTCTGAATATAGCTCAAAAAACCCATTACAATAATTGTACTCGCACTAAACACAACCGAAATTGCAACCATCCTAAACAACATCTAAACCCACATCACAACACTGTCATCAGAGTCCACCTCGATTGGTGACACTACCGTGCCCTTCCTAGTGACATCCGCTCTCGCCCGTGGCTTGCCCTTCGCCAAGGAGGCAACAATGGCGTTCTGCACAGCTTCGTCCCCGTCGTCCTCCACATCGAAATTGACAATAATGAAGGTGACGGGGTTGGCATGGACAGAGCACCGTCGCACCTGGTGGCTCCTGCTCGAGCTCGACACGCATCTGTCCTTCTACAGGTAGGAGGGGCCGAGATCGGAGACGTAGCATCGTCGCACCTCTCAAGAAACCATGGCCATTTGATACTGCGATGGTAGGATCTTGGGGTGGATCCGCCACAGCAAGCCCAACCGGAAGCGGTGGAGAGGATGGATCTGCCGGCGCGGGCCATGACAAGTTCCTAGGAGGGAGTAAGAGTGTGGGCCAGGCGTGTCTGGTTCCTGAGCAAGGCCTCCCAATGATATGTACATGGGCAAGGTGCCAAAAAAATTTGTCCAATGTGCGAGAGAGGGCCTTTGAACCACGAAGGCACGAGTTTTGGTTGACAAGTCCGCACGCTAGGTCCCCCACCTATCAGCCGAATGTGGACGGTAGGATTCTGCCCGAGTTATTAAGTGGGGATAAATCACACGTCACCACTACCCTGACATCCAAAGGCTCCTCTTTCCTCTGCCCTCGCTCCCCTCGCTCATGGAAAGCAGCTCATGCAGTTCGTCTTGGGCGGAATCAGGGTCGGCTCAACACCATCAGGCAGGTGCCCCCATCAGGTACCGGAGGGCGCCCTACGATTACTACCCCGATATGCTGTGTTTGTGCGGTGAGAAGATGCCAATATGGATTTCATGGACCGACGAAAATACTGCAGGAAAATTCAGCAACTACAGCATCAGAGCGGTAAGTTCCAACTGTAGGTACAATGGTAACCCGGATCCAGAAAGCGTAATGTAATTCTTTTTTTTGTTTCCTTCGATCTACTTCCCAGGAAGGGAGGGGGACTGGCTATGACAAGTTTGTGTGGATCGAAAAGCCACTGACAGGTTTTCACAAAGAGCTTGTTCAGGATCTTTGTGATGCTTTGTGGGACAAGAAAGAGGAGATTCGCGATGGAGCGAGAGATCCGGGAGCTTTGCCAGGTGTAGGGGAGGCAGGGGTAGGGAGGTGGTGAGACAGACGGGCTCAAGATTAGGCCAGATAGTGGAAACAATTTCCTCATTATCTGGGCATTATCTATTGCATTTGTAGTTTATGTTGCCATGTCGTTGTCCAGCAGCTGAAATAAGTTTTTGCTTCGTGGAGTGTAGCAGCCAGCTTAGAACTTGATTTCAGCCTAGAAACTTATCATAAGTGTAATGCCAATAGTAGGGATTTATAAAGAGCCTATAAATAATTCATGTATGTTCCACTAACACCCATCGATTTTGGAGACCCCTTAATCGCTCAACTATTGCGATTGTTTAGATAGTAGTGGCACAGTCACAATTTCGGATTCAACTAGTTGCCTCAGCCGTATGCAATCCTAAAGTCGCGATACATTTTACTCCGAGTATGGGAGGTAGATTGTTTCGCCTGACAAGTTCCACGCACACAGCTCCAGAGTTTAACCGAACTACATATATAGGTTCAAGTTCAATACATCATTAGGCTTCTACACTACTAGCTTTCTTTCTCTGCTTGGGTGCCAACTTTCTTCATCTTGCCTTCACGTCCACTTGCTTCTTCATCTCCTTCTTTCTTCCTCTTCCTGGGTGCAAATTTTCTTACCTTCACGTACGCTACATCTTCGAGTCGAGGGAAGTCAGGCCAATCAACACCAGAATCTTGTCCAGCATCATCACTCCACTCGTTTTGGTTTTCTTCCCGCAACAAAATCACTGAGTCGGCTGTCTTCTTTCTTACCTTGCGCTTCTTGTAAAAAAACAGTACATGGATTACTACCTTATATCTACAGACTATAAACAATTTTTTTGTGAATGTACCATCTCATACCTAGGTTTGGGAGCATTAAGGGGACAACCCGCTACTCTATGGCCTATAAGATGGCAGGTCTTGCATCTATTTTTGCCCTTCTTGGTAGCACAGAAAGCAGAACCCTTCTTCTCGAGAAAATTCTAAAACCTATTCACCTGAGGTCTTCCTCTGCCCCTTTTTGTAACTAGCTGGAAAAGCTCGAAACGCAGTTGGACTTGAGGCCATAGAGATGGGTCTATACATGGCTCGACAGATCCAGCGTACACAGCTCTGAACTTTTCCATAGAGTAGTAGTCTGACAAATACTGATCCAAATGTGGTAGAGTTCTTTTTTTCACCAAGAAGGCCAAGGCTTGGTCGCAAGGTTTCCCGGTATGCTACCATTCTAAGCAGGTGCATTCTCATAGCTAGATGTTCACAACATCCCTTTTGCCACTCTTGGACATATCGACCACCTCACAGCTGCTGCTGGTTGACGGGAGAACCTTAAGATGAGCAAGTCCTCGGCTTCTCTTGTGCAGTTGCTATACAACTGGCGTTAGCATATGTCCTCTAAGTCTCCTACCGATCTCTCTCCTTATATTTAACAGCTTCATGATCATACCACGTATGTTTTCCATCAAGATATGAACAAGATGCACTTTTATGTCCTTCACCCAGTTATTCAGGCATTCTGTAGGGTTGTTGTTTATGTAATCAACTTTGATGTCAGGGTTGAATTGACTCCTCTTCCATAGCTGCGAATGATGGATGGCTAAGTACTCTGGAAGTTCAGGGGCTTCCGCAAAAATCTTGCCCATGAAATATTCGTTGCTACTAGGTTTGTAAACTCTAGCAGCAGGAAACATGTAACAAAATACGCTGCCTGCGTAGTGTGAGTACAAGTTCAGCATCATATGGGCATGGCATTCTCTACCTTCAGCTCGCGGGAACACCTCCTTCACCACATTCGTCAGCCCTTTGCATGCATCTGTGGATATAACAATTGGATCCATGTGGCCTATTGATCTCATGAGCTACCTCATAAACCAGACCCAGTTTTCCTCCGTTTCTATTTCAAATAGCCTGAATGCCACTGGGAACATCCAGTTGTGACCATCAAGTGTTGTGGCAGATGGAAGGCAGCCTTTCCATTTGCCAGTTAGGACAGTGCTGTCTACACTCAGATACGGCCTACAGCTGTCCTTGAATCCCTAGATGCAAGGTTTAAGTGCCATGAAAAATATTTTGAAATATATTTTTACCACGTACTGATTCGGTGTCAATCTCCACAACTCTCCCTGGACACCTAGCTTGTACCTCCGCCTTGAAGTTGTACAGCATCCTGAAGCTATTTGTATAATCCCCGTGCAAGACACCTAGAGCTTTCTCTTTACTTTTCCGAACCATGTAATACGGTAGGACAATGTTGTATTTAGAACTAAGGCTAGTCCGAATATTCTTCGCGGTCTCCTTAGGGTTATCCTTTAGTATGGACATAGAGTGTATAGCCACCCACTCCGTATCAGCCATTGAGGATTTTAGTTTGCTGCCTGTCGGACACATGTGTGCAGGGCCCATTTTGTTCACCTGCAACACAGATTCATTTAAAAGATAAGCGGAGTCGACTAGTTGCCAGAAAGATATCGCACAACAATTGTAGTTATAGAGTGAAAAGAGAGAAAGTTCTAATGGTTTGCTGCATTCATTGCCCAGTACCCTAATTGCCTTCGACGCGGGTAAGGCTCTTGCTGTGATCCTCCATGGACAATGTACCTCAGCCTGTCCATTCATCCACGTTAACTTGCAAACGGCCTCATACCTCTGGGCAGTGTTCTTCAGTCGATAAACGTCGAACACCTGCTTGATACAAAAATGCCGGAACAACATCCTGAACTCATGCATGCTGCTGAACTCGATGCCGATAGAAATTATAGGATACTCGTGGTCATGTTTAATTTATTCTACTTCAACACCCAAATCATCGACTAGAATACCAGCCTCATCGTTAAGTTCCTCGTCTATTTCATCATCACCAGATTCTTGATCCTCTATAGTGCCTTCTTCTTCATTTGATTCAGAATCCTGGCCATCGTCTCTAATGCCTAGTACTTCACACATCATATTGACTCCCATGGGTGGGGCCACACCATCGTCTTCACCCAGATGGACCGGAACATTGCCCCAATCCACCTCACCGGCAACTCTGTTTTCTCCAAGACACTCGGTTGGTTCTGCTGCAACCACATGGGGTGGTCTTATGTTTGCACGCATCCCAGGTACTTCAGTAGACAAACAGGAGTCAGAATCAATTTCATCTTGACTGTATAGAACCCTCTTGCTCTTCTTGTGTACATCCTCCTTCCTAATGTAATCTTTCTTGATGGTATCAGTAGGGCTTGACATCTGTGTTCCATTCCCCATCGAACTAGGCTTTTTGTTGCCGCTCTTGGGTGTGATCTCCTTCCTACCTCCCCTCACGGGTGTTGGCTCCAGGGTGCTGGCATTATTTCCTAACTTCTGCGGCGTGTTCTTCTTCGAATTAGCCCTTTTGCTGCTACTATTGGGCGTGTTCTCCTTCGTGCTGGCATTATTTCCTGACCTCAGCGGCGTGTTCCGCTCGAAATTAGCCATTTTGCTACTACTATTTGGCATGTTCTCCTTCGTGCTGACATTTTTGCCTAACCTTAGCGGCGTGTTTCGCTCCAAATTAGTATTTTTTCTGCTCTCACTGGGTGTGGTAGCCTCCGTGCTGGCCATCTTTGCCTCTTTGCTACCACTCTTGGGACTGTTCACCATCGTGCTAGCCCTTTAGCATTTTTGCTGCTACCGTTCGGTGTGGCATTTTGACTGGATGTCAGGGGTGTACTCTGCGGCGTGGTTCCTTTTTCATGCGAATCTTGGGCGTGATCTTCTCTGGCGTGGTCTCCTTGGTGACGTTCTTCTTCGGGGAGCCCTTTCTGGGGATGTTGTTCCTGATCCTCTTTATGATGCTCCTCTGTAAGACTCTCCTCTGTTCGAAGCTATCCTCAGTCGCACCAGCCCCAGTGATGCCATGGATCAGGTCATGCATGCCTTATACAAGTCCATCATCTCTATTGTCGAGTTCCAATCCCTCTCCAACCATTTGCAGTATCAAGTGGAAGTACACTTCACCTCTATAATGTTTCCTTGTAAACGGTACGACTAAATCCCTGGTATCTTTCACTTCGATAGCCTTTTTGCTCCTGTAACCAAAATATAACAAACGTGCTTCCTGGGAGGACCCCCACGACACCTTCACACGTAACGATGCCATCAAGTCAGATAGCTCTACCACTTCAGGATCGTATCTGCCAAGTATTACATCAAACTCGTCATAGAACTTTTCTGTGCCATCATCTAATTTTGCAGTATAATCCACAACACCGATACGAACGATTACTTTGTCATCATCAGGTTTTGTAGGATAGAAACCTCCGAGTGGTTCGAGAGGTGGAGCGGCACCATCAGACCCAGCCACAATGCCACCGTTGTTGGGGATATACTTTCTGGGTATCCTCACAGTTCCTCACTGACCAGGGTGGCCCACTTCGGGTTAGAGCTTAGCTTCACGGGCGGCCCAGTCAGGGAGAGAAGACGGAGTCCAATCCGGCTACGCGAAGGCCCAAAAGACTTACCGACTTAGGCCCATAATGTTACTTGTAGTTCAAGATGTACTCTGTAACCGACTCTTAGTCGTAGCCGGATAGATCTCTCCTGTAAACCCTAGGCCGGATATCTATATAAGCCGTCCTAGGCAGAGCCTTTAGGGCAACACTTTAGACCCCCAATAGTCTACAATCTCAACTCACACAGGCAAACCCTTGTAACCCATATTCCGACTCTGCCGTATTACTGGATTGCTAGCAGGAGTAGGATCCGTCCAAAGCCGGCGGATTTGAACCTGGGTAAACTTGTGTGCTCACCATCCCGGAACACCGTACGTCTCACACCCCTCTCTTCCGCACGCCTCGAGGACCCCCTCATGGCGTACTTGTCCTCAATCCGACGACAGTTGGCGCCCACCGTGGGGCAAGTGAGCTTCGGATCTGGCTTCCGAGCGGAATCTGCAAGAATCGGAATCGGCAAGACTATCGCCGTCGGTCACATCCTCTACGCCAGCGACGTCCCTCTCATCATTCTCGACAAGACTTGGATTCCGGCTAGGGAGGCCGTGACTACCTACACAATCATATCTTTTGGCGAGATTGATGTTTACATCAGTTTCGCTTAGCCTGCCCCACCCACCCCAGCGGTGATGATAGAGGAAGAAGAATCTTCTAGGTCCCCTTTGTCCGTGGAGGCAGCAGAGTTCCGGATCTCAGAAAACCCTAATCCCACCAAGCCCGCAGTAGTTGCGGAGATAGTGGAGAAATCCATGCCTGAAGAAGACTTAGCGGTCCAAGTCGAATATGGGGTGGACCTCCCTGGAGAAGCCGGATCCCAGATCGACTAGCCCGTGGAAGTCGAAATCCAGGAGGAGCATGTCAACGACACTGATTCCGGCTCTGATGACGCTGGGACAGACATGCCTTTCCTGAGGTACACACTGCGATGTATGATACTGCAAGGCGCAAATGCAGACGCAATTCTCGAGACCATCAAAAGTTTCGACGAAGCTGATGGCAAGAGCCGCATGTACCTCAGGAGGAATGTGTCGCACTTCGTCGGATATGTGGGATCCGGATCCGGCTCTGCTGATGCTGGAGAGAACACCGACTCTATGCTGGAGGCAATTGGAAGAAATGTCGACGTACCCGCATCCTCGGATGAATCGATGACGTCAGCGGATTTCCGAAAGTTCTCCGCGGAATACGAAGAGGAGTATAACTCCAAAGTTGCAGAAGAAGGAGAAGCCATCGATGAAGGATCCGGGGAACACTCTCCCAAAGCGCAGGATGACATGGAAGTCAGAGATAATCCCGAAGTCCAGATGTCCGTAAGTACCGATCAGAGCTTGACTCCGGGAAATGGACCCAAAGACGTCTTTGCTACCGGCGCTGCCAAGAAGGCAAAGAAGAAGAATAAGAAGAACAAGACCCCGGCAAAAGACCCTCTAGCAGAAGAGGTGATTGCCGAGGAATACGAAGAAGACTCGGATGGAGCACTTATCCCAGACGAGCCGAAAAAAGAAGAATCGGTGGTGGACACGTGATCACTGAAGGTGCGCGTAAACTCATCGATGCTGCATTAACCACACCTATTCCTATAGCTGCAGAACTTACTGCGGAAGACCTGGACGAGAGGGCACAGGCCCTAGAAGCGCGTCGTCAAGTACTCCTCGATGAAGCCAAAAACATTGAGGAGGAAAAGAAACGCATAGCATCTGTGGGGAAGTACAACTCCAGGCAATACCAGAAGACCAGGAAGCATCATACCAATGACAACCAGTTCCCGCAGATCCAGGCCGTCCTTTTCGGAGATGAGATGGGGAAGCGTCGGAAAGATAGCAAAGGGGATTGGGTGTATCCAACCCCAGTACATAATACCGTGGCGACCCGAGGAATTCTATCGGCTAATCTAGGACCGGAGGAGATCCGTTTGAGAATCAAACTATTCAACAAGGGACTGGAGAAGCAAAAGGTCGCCTTGTCCGGAAGTCAAAAACTAGTCTCGGATTCTGACCAATGTCGCACAGATCCAACATGGGCTGATGTCAGACCCCATCGTGTTCCGGAGCAGCATCATCGCCCCGAACAACGAGAAGATAATTATTCGAGAACCAGATCGTCATGACATCATCACAGAACTGTGCGTGACTAGAGCAACGTTGCCCCAACGGCCGAAAAAGAGGCCATTGCTGCACTGAATCCGAGGAATCCTCCCCGACGAGAGTCGAACGATCGAAGGGGAGAAGATAAAGAGAAGCGTTGGGAGGAGGATCGTCAAAAAATGCCACCTCCTAGACATGCAAGTCGTCCGGCTGAGCCTCATCATAGTGGGAACGACGGGAACCATGCCGGGACAAGCCGGCAGGGGGCTCGTCGCAGTGAAGACCCTCCCCGGAACCAGAATAATGACGCTCCGGACGGAGGCCAGCGATCAGCCGGAAACTATCCAGCTGCCCCACCCTCCCCACCAAGCAGTCATCACAATGGCTCCCAAGGGGTACAAGGAGGATGACGTGGTGGAGGAGGTTGTGGCAGAATCCGAAGTCCGGCTCCAAGGGACCGCAACCACAGCCGACATTCGGGACGATCTCTATCCCCGAACGACACAAGGCATAGGATCAACTCCAATATAGAGGCGCAACGCTATGTAAACGATGATGTCTACGTGGGCCCAAAGTGCTTCGGACCACGCATTAGAGCTACAAGATTCCTTGAAGGATTTGCTATCTCAAGGCATATCCAAGCCTACGACAGCATTGCTCGGCCAGATACCTGGCTACAGGATTTTTTGCAAGCTTGCTACATCGCCAAAGGCGGAAACAGCCTGGTCGCAACCCGATATCTCCCACTTATGTTGCGGAAGACGTCACGATCATGGCTCAATGAACTTCCGGAGAACACCATCCATAACTGCTATGACATGCAAAGTGCGTTCTTTCGGAATTTCGAAGGCACATATCGGAGGCCTTGTATAGTCGGAGACCTATAACGTTGCACCCAGAAAGCCAGAGAAACTTGCCGGGGTTACCTCGGACGATGGATCGACACCAAGAACTCCTGTGAAGGAGTAAAAGATCAAACTGCGATTGAAGCTTTCGTCGCAGGACTCCCAATTGGTCTACTGCGCCATCGCTTGAAGTGTGACAAGGTCACTGATTTGGGAGTGATGATAGAAACAGTGAGAAAGTATGCAGATGTTGACGATGATGTAGAGGGATTGCTCAATGCCCTAGCTGTGCCTCAGTCAGCAAAGCAACCAAAGCAACAAGCTCAGAAGCGCAAAAATACCTCAGAAGAGAAACCCAACACGGAAACAGCTGTGGTCACTGCTACTTTCGGGTCTGGAGGACGAGGAAGACGCGGCGGAGGCCGCGGGCGTGGCCGTGGGACTTCAAGGGTCCAAGGTAGAGGAGACCAGCAACCAGGCAAAACTTACTCTTGGGCTGACATTGCCAATAACCCATGTGTGCATCACTTAGATGCCAATGGGGGCTCGTCCCACACCAACGCCAAATGTCGTTTCAATGACGACATCAAAAGAGATGACACCGCATGCTACAAAGCTAAGTGGAAGAAGGGAAAGAAGAATCCCGAAAAAGATAAGGAGACCAAGGAAGATTCTGACATGGAGGAAGCTGATGCTTCAAATCCCAAACCGGAAGGGAAGAAAAAATTTCCGACCAAAAAGACACTTATGTCACCTTCCTCGGATCTCAACCAACAAAGGTCAAGAAAGCAGTTCTACATGAGCTCAATGCAATAGTTCCGGCTGTCCCCCAATTTCTGGACTGGTCGGAAGTGGCAATCTTATTTGACCGCGTTGATCATCCACCTAAGTTGCACAAGCGAGGAAAATACGCCTTAATCGTCAATCCACTTATTGACGGTTATGGTTTGTCCAAGACCCTCATGGACGGTGGTAGCAGCATAAATATTCTCTATGTCAAAACGCTACGCCGGATGAAGATCTCGGAGACCCAGCTGAACCACAACACTGTGATTTTTCACGGCGTTGTCCTAGGAAGACAAGCCAATTCCCTGGGAGAGATCACTTTGGATCTTACCTTTGGAACTCCAAAGAACTATCGGACGGAGGCACTTTCCTTCGAAGTGGTCCTGTTCAAGAGCGCATACCACGCTATATTCGGACGTCCGGCTTACTGGGCTTTAATGGCTCGTCCATGTTACATTTATAATATGATGAAAATTCCAGGTCCCAATGGCGTGATCACCATCAGGGGAGACCCGAAGAAAGCGCGAGAGTGCAAGGATGGAAATGCCGCCTTTGCTGAAGCCGTGCTGCACGCACAGGAGTACCAGGAGATCAAGAAGAGCATAGATCCATCTGAGATGCTCGCAACGAAGAAGGAGGTGACAAAGCCAAATCCGGAGTTCAAGGCATCAGAAGAGACGAAGAAGATGCCGTTGAAAGATGATGACCCCTCCAAGGTGACCCAGATAGGCCTAGGTAGCGCATAGGAAAGCGCGCTCGTCAAGTTCCTCCAAGCAAATCAAGATATCTTCGCATGGAAGCTATCTGACATGATTGGAGTACCTAGGGAACTTGCCGAGCACTCTTTAAATGTAAACCCGAACGCTAAACCCGTCAAACAGTCCCTACGATGTTTTGGCAATGAAAAGTATAAGGCAATAGCTAAGGAATTAGCACTGCTCGAGTTAGCCGGATTCATAGAAGAGGTCATCCACACTGAGTGGTCGGCCAATCCTGTAATGGTCCCTAAAAAGGACACCACTGATTTAAGGATGTGTGTTGATTATACTTCCTTGAACAAGGCTTGTCCAAAAGATCCATTCGCTCTGCCTAGAATTGATCAAGTTATCAATTCTACGGCAGGCTCGGAACTCCTCTGTTTTCTTGATGCATATTCCAGTTATCACCAAATCCGGATGAAGGAATCTGACAAAGTCAAAACTTCATTCATAACCCCCTTCAGAACCTTCTGTTTTGTTACGATGCCCTTTGGGCTGAAGAACGCAGGAGCTACGTACCAGCGCACGATGCAGCGTTGCATCCACGACCAACTCGGACGCAATGTACATGCATACGTGGATGATATTGCGGTGATGTCCAAAAAGAAGGAAATGTTGATTTTCGACTTGGAGGAAACGTTCCCCAATCTACGAAAATTCAACATCATGCTTAACCCGAAGAAATGCTTCTTTGGAATACCAGCCGGAAAATTGTTAGGTTTCATCGTGTCTCAAAGAGTCATAGAGGTGAACCGGGACAAAATCAAGGCTATACTCAATTTCTAGGCCAACTCGCCTAAAGGACGTACAAAGATTAACTGGTTGCATCACTACGGTCAGTCGATTTGTAAGCCGGCTTGGTGAAAGAGCCGCACCATTATACAAACTCCTGAAAAAGACCAAGGATTTTGTTTGGACTGACGAAGCTGAAGTTGCACTGCAAGACCTGAAGAAAGTACTCTCATCTGCTCCTATCCTTGCAGCTTCGGAACCTCAGGAACCGATGTTGCTCTATCTTGTTGCGACAAATAAGGTCATTAGTATCGTCATGGTGGTGGAGAGACCAGAGGAAAATGAGGAACACCTGGTGCAGTGTCCGACTTACTTTGTCAGTGAGGTCTTGATAGAATCAAAACAGCGGTATCCGCACTATCAAAAGTTGGCTTACGGTGTTTTTCTAGCATCTCGTGAGTTACGACACTATTTTCAATAGCATCCAATTACCGTGGTGAGCACAGCTCCCATGAGAGATATAATCAACAACAGTGACGCCACAGGACGCGTCGCCAAATGGGGCATAGAGCTTTCAGCTTTCGATATTGAGTATAAACCCCTGACAACAATCAAATCCCAAATCCTTGCTGACTTTGTCGCTGATTGGACAGAGACGAAGGAAAATATGACCCTCCCTGAGTCGGAATATTGGACCCTCTACTTTGATGGGTCAAAGGCTCGCGGGGGCTCGGGGGCTGGCGTGGTGCTCAAATCACCCCAAGGAGATAAACTTCTATACGTGTTGTACATCCACTTCACAGTGACAAACAATATTGCCGAGTATGAAGCACTGCTGCATGGAATTCAGATTGCTAAGGATATTGGCATCTGATGTTTGATGTGTTACGGAGATTCGGATCTTGTTGCGCAACAAGTGTCTGATATTTGTAATGCAAATAAACACATGGCAGTATATAAAGCTGTCGTGGATGATCTATCTAAATCGTTCGAAGGGTTTGAGGTTCAACACATCCCTCGAGCAGAAAATGAGGAAGCAGATGCACTATCTCGGATAGGCTCTGCGCGGAAAGAAGTCCCGGATGGCGCTTTTTTCGAGCACCTCAAAGTTCCCTCAATAAAGGGAGTAGATGAGGAATATCTGACCAAATCCGGCTCACCTCTAATAGCAGTTCTGGCTGTAATTCCCAGCTGGACTCAACCCTACCTAGATTATCTGGTAGATAGCAAATTGCCCGAAGACGAGGTGCTAACCGGCAGATCATCCAACGAGCAAAAGCCTATACTGTAGTTAAAGGTGAGCTCTATAAGCGGAGTGTTTCTGGGGTTTTTTCAGCGCTGCGTATCTCCGGAAGAAGGAGTGGAAATCTTAAGGGAAATCCACGAAGGCGAGTGTGGTCACCACGCTGCAGCCAAATCTTTAGTGGAAAAAGCTTTTAGCTCAAGCTTACAGCTCAGGCAGATGCCGAACGATTAGTCAAGACGTGCAAAGGCTGCCAAAAGTACGCCAAACAAGCTCACGTTCCGGCTGATCAGCTGAGAACAATACCTATAACATGGCCTTTTGCGGTCTAGGGGCTTGATATGGTAGGACCATTTAAACGAGCTCCGAGTGGATTTACTCACCTCTTAGTGATGGTGGATAAATTCACCAAATGGATTAAGGCTAAACCCGTCACAAGTTGTGATGGAGCAACAACCAAAAGATTTGTCGAGGATGCTATAATCTGGTACGGTTATCCACATAGCATTATCACGGACAACGGGAGTAACTTCTCTATGGGAGAATTGGCAGAATTCTGCAACGAGCAAAATATCCGGCTTGACATTGCGTTAGTCGCACATCCACAGGCTAACGGAGAAGTCGAAAGCGCAAATGGTTTAATTCTACAAGGCCTAAAACCGAGACTCGAAGCACCACTACGACGTGCTGCGGGGGCTTGGGCGGAGGAATTACCCTCTGTAATATGGAGTTTAAGAACAACCCCAAATAGGTCAACCGGATACACACCTTTCTTCTTGGTCTATGGTGCAAAAGCAGTTCTTCCTAGTGATTTAATTCATACTTCTCCTAGAGTGTTCGCGTAAATTGAAGAGGATGCCGAGATTTCTCGACAAACTGATCTCGACTTAGTCGAAGAAGTTCGCGTCGTTGCTGAAATGAGATCAATAGCCTATCAGCAGAAGTTACGCAAGTATCATAGCCAGAGAGTCCGAAATAGATCTTTAAATAAATGTGATTTGGTTCTCCGGCTTGTGCAACAAACAAAGCACAATCTTTCCCCCAGTATGGGAAGGGTCCTTCTTAGTTAGTCGAGTATTGCACAATGGATCGTATTACTTAACTGACATGAGGCCAGTCAAAGAAAGACCTGCTACTAAGAAGAGAAAGAAAGTCGGAGGCAGTACAAACCCGGATGAGTTAGACAGACCATGAAATATTGCTCAGCTACATCCCTTTTATTCTTAGTTTATCCTTCTTTGTAATCATATATATGTACATGTTCTGTGAGAAATAATTTTTTTGGTTGCCTCAAGTTTTTTTTGAGAAGTCTTTACCATCTTATTTTCGAATGATCATGTCATAGTCGACAATCCCAGAATGCTTGAAAGTACTTTATGCTCATGTTCGTTCTGGTGTAGATTTCCGATTCTAAAAATGCTACCTTTGGATATAACCCTAAAGTTTCTAGTCTATACTTTGGTTTTTTGTCTGATTGCTCGATGCGGGTATTTTCCGAGTAGTGAATTGTTGGTACTGGAAGCCGGCTTTGTTTCCGAGTTTAAACTGGTTTAGCAATTGAGCTCCGTTGCTCGGCAAAGTTTCCAGGCAGAAGGTTTAGCCGGCTCACGAAAGGGACGAGGTGGAAAGCCATATAAACGATAAGTATAGGTGAAAAAGTACAAGTGCTTATGTAAACATTTTAGGCACGCAAAAATTTAAAAGACAAAAGTGCTGAATAGATTAAAAGCTTAGCACTAGCAAAATTATAGTACTTCATATTTACAGGCACATCATGTTTTTTTAGGATAATACAAATGTTTCTGGCAATCTATGATGCAGGAGGAGATGAAGGAGCTGCCGGCTCGCTGGATACGTCGCCTTGATATCGTTTCGAGATGTCCACATCCGAGGTGGTGCGTTCATCGTCGGAAACTTCTTCTGTTTCTTCTGGAGGCAGAGGCGGAGTGTCCACGCGGTTGAAGAAAGGAATATCGTAGCTGGTCAAATTAGCCACGTGACACCCATATCCGGCACAGGAGTACATAATGGCCTTGATGTCCTGCTCCTGGCCATCTTCATCCACTTTAGAGTACCCTCTGGTCACTTGCCATATCTCCATGCTTCCATGGTGTCTCATGACCATGGTGAGAGCGTTCTGCGCTGCTGATCGCACGTAGGACATGTTCCAATCCTGGAGGAGTTGCGGCATTTCCTTTGCTTTGTCCCGCACCTAAAAATCCGACATGCTATGCATATCCGGAATCTTGAGAGCTTCGCCAATATCCTCAAGGGATTGGCGGAAGTCATGAAGTAGGTCACCGACTTGGGTAAGCTGGTGGGTGCGGGGCTCAGCGGAGGTGGAGTCTGTCAAGTTCAGAGGACCTATAAACAAATACAATTAAAGAAAATCCGACATTGAAAGAAGTCGAAGAAAATAGACAAGTCAGATAGATGGAACGTACCGAAAATGGCGTCGTCAATTTTGGTCTTCTCTTCCCGAAGACTCTGGAGTTCAGCCCGGAGTGCCTCGGAAAGATCCCTCTCTCTGCACAACTCATTAATGAGGTCCGAGATTTTTTTGATCTTGAGCAGCAATCTTGCGATCACGCTCATCAGTAGCCATGGAGGAGGACTCAAGGATTTGAGCAATGCTCTTTTCATGATCTGCCTTGAGCTGATCCAGCTCTTGGCGAACTTCCTTGTTCTCCACCACCAAAGTCTTGAGGTTCTCAGCCTCTTCAATCATGGCGCAGGACTGTTTTACCAGCACTGTAAGTCAAAAAAGAACAACAGTTCAGTAAAAAATTCGACTATGAAAAACATGAAGGACAAGGTTTGAGTCTCGGAATGTTTACCTTTGGTCTCATCCTTGGCAACTTTTAGCTCAGCATTTTTAAGTCGGAGAGCTTTGATCTCTCTCCGCTTATCACAAACATTCTTCAACAAATCCTCGTTATAGGAATATACTTTCTGTAAGTCAGAATACCCAAAGTCAGAAAGCTACTAAAGACTCGGGCTAATATTTTTGCTAATATCAGCACGAGCCTTGGGGGCTACACTAGTTCTATCTTTGGCATCCTAAGGAAGCATAAACCCGGATTATTTATCCTACTTCATGCTTGGGGGCTAGAGGATATGATATGAAATAAAGGAAAAACAGGAGTTGGAATTCCAACTTACATATTGTTCGCGAGTAAATTTATCCAAACTCGCGTTCACTTCAACTGCAACCTTCTCAGTGAGAGTCAGAGGGGTCACAGGAGCAGTTGGAAGCTCCCCGGACCTGATCCTCTCATTGCAAAGACGCACTTGTTCAAGAAGATCAGAGTGCTTGACATCCCCTACTTCTTGTGCTTCTTCTTCGGCAGATAAGTTTCTTTTCTCCAGCCATTGCCTGGCTAGCCGATGGATCTCTTCAGCAGATTTCTAGGACAGGCCAAACTTGGCAAGTCCCGGATTGCTGATAAGGTTTTCGGCAAAAGTTTCTGCCGAGGGATCATTACCCAAAGAGGGTTCACCCTTATCTATACCTGACTCACCCATGGTGACGTCAGTTTGCGATTCAAGGATCGCAGGCTCCATTGAAGGAGCGGATCTTCTGCGACAGCCGGAGAAGGAATGATCACCGGCGTTGTGGAAGGTTGAGGGGCAGGAGCTAGAGGAGCCACGGCAGGAGAAGCTATAGTAAGCTTCGTCTATCGCAGGGGCTTCGAAGAAATTCCCTTCCCCTTGCCCTTGATGAGTTGTTTAGCTCTGAGAATGTAATAGAGCCGGAAACATTACATCTTAGAAAGAAAATTCGAGTAAAGTGCAAAGGCGGAAGTTGTGATGGAAAGTTACCTCTTCACGACAGGCACCTCCTTTGTGCCAACAGCCACTGTCGGAGCTTTGTGCTTCTTGAGCGCAACATCCGGAAATGGTACCACCTCCGTCTCCTGAGAAAACTCTGGAGGATATCCTTCAAGTGGAGCAAATTTTGACTCGCGAAGGTCAGCAAGCTGAAAAGAAGAAAACATATCAGTATTGCAATGTAACTTAAAGATTGAAACACATAAAAAGGTTTATTGTTAGAAGCTTACTGACACTACAGGGTTTTCCGCCGTATGCATATACAGAGAAATCTCCGGGATCGTCCTCTCGATCTGCTCCCTTATCAACCATTTTATCTGGCTTATGTAGCCTTGCGTGGTGTAGGCTCTGGGGCTGATGCGGAGGGAGTCTTTCTTGGATGACGTGATGGAGTGCATCAGTCGGTCTTCATGGTACTGAAGGGGCTGGATCCGACGTGACACCCAGCATTGGACCAAGTCGGATCCCTTCAGTCCTTTGTGTTTGATCAAGTATTCGATCCGCCTCTTAGCGAGGATCAGATCGTTAGTGAGAGCCGTAGGAGCCTCGTCCCAAGATGGTTGGGCCGTGGCAGCTCCGTCGATGAAAGCCAGCAAAGCAGTAGCTTTGCCGGGAGCCGGAATATCCTTATGATAAAAGAATGTGGTTGGCCATTGTTTGACCGAGTCACTAGCTAAGATTTTGGGATATGTGCGCTCACATCTAAGTGAAAAACTAATGGTACCGGTGATGTAAGGAACACCGGCAGTGATAGAATTTCTTTGGACATGGAAATAATACCGGAATAAGGTCAAACTTGGCCTAATGCCGAGAAATCCCTCACACAAAGAAGCGTAAGCGCTCATCTCTAGGAGAGAGTTGGGAGGAAGATGGTGGAGTTGAACACCAAAATGGTCAATCACCTCGGATAAGAAGTCCGAGGGAGGAAATGACAAACCTCTATCGAGCTGGGTGCCGAAGTGGACCCGCTCGTCGGCGTGCGGGTTGGGGATGGTCTCCCCGGTGCCGCTCCGCCAGTCGCTGGCACGGAGGAGCCCTTCTATCTCCACGCTGCTGAGCTTCTCATCATCTAACACACAGGGGATCCAGACCCCGCAGAAGCTTTTGTGGCGCCCCGCTAAAACCACTACTAGAATATTGCTGTGTTTTTGTGTTGGGCATCATCATGACCGTATGGTCATGTCATCATGCTACATTGCATTTGAGCATCGTCATGTCATCATGCATATTTTTCTTGCATTTTTCTAAGCGCAAAAGTATTTTTATTAAACACCGTATTTTGTTTTCTAAAATATCCATACGGTCTAATATATATCAAGCCGTCATCTCTCTTTGTTATTTTAAAATAAACCAATATTTTTCCGGTCATTAGGTGACAATAAAAGTTTTCTTATTTTACTAAAAATAAAATTAGGCAAAAACCCCGTCTAAAGTTTTAGCCTAAAACTAGCCCCATCTAGTCTACTTTGGACTAGATAAATATCCCTTTCCCCTCCTTTCTTCCAAACCCTAGCCTCCAATCTCAGATCCCACCTAATTCCCCACCTTTGTACCCCTGGCCGCCTTGTTCTTCTCATTTTGCACGGACCAGCGGTAGCAGACCTATTCATCATCGTCGCAATTCGATTTAATCTAGACGAAACAACCTTTTGGTAAGCAACATACGTTTCCTGGGACTTCGATCCATTCCATTGTTCCGTGACTTTTTGAAACCGATCTCAGCTCCAGATTCTTGTCCCTTGGTGTGTGCTCCCGCTTCCTTGATCTGCACGCGCCACCACTTCGTATGGAGCCAACTCCACTCGCCACCTTGCTCCCGTGCAAGAAGAAGCAGTCAGTAAGGCCCCGCCTTGCCACTTTCTGCCGTCGCCAGCGCCTAGGGGTCGCCGCCACATGCGCTCAGGCTCCCAAGTGCCCGCGTCAACGCCAATCTCGACACGGTTTTCCTCTTCACGGGCAGCAACAGCCGACCAAGCCGAGTACTTGGGCCTGCAACTACTCTGCAGTGCTTCTGGACCGCCTCGGATCCATCGTCGTCGATCGCCTACAGGTAAGTAGTGCTGCTTCCTTTCTTTTTCTACCGTGGATGTTCCTTCAGAGTCACTGCCTCCTGACCATCCCGTCTGTCACTTGTTCGACAGAATTCCTACAAGATCCTTGTCCGTGATTTACTTCTCTCTAGTCGCATATGCCTGGACATTGTTTCGCCGAGCAACTTCTTCATCACGATCTTTGTTTCGCTAGGCCGTTGCCTTTGTGCCGGCAACCTTGTCTAGATCTCCGCTTCTTTCATGCCGCACCAAAAACCGACAGCTGACCGCCTTCCTAAAACAAGATCTACTTTCTCGATATCAGCTACTTCCACTACTTCGCCTACATTTCGGAGATCATCTGTCCAACTTCGACCCGAACTGTGAGACCCCACCCCTAAGCCATTTTTTTATAATGTCATATATCTCTTGCATATTAAATTATTCATGCTTGCACACATATTCAGTGGTTTGGGGGCATTATGCCGATTCACATAATAATTAAATATGGAGTCCATATGCGGGCTATTCTAGTCTTATTTTGTCTCCATTTAAATTTGCGTAGCGAACCGATGCCATGTTTTGTCTTGTTAAAACAACATTTAAATTGCGGGGTAGATAAATAACTTGAACCCTATAATTAATTGTCGGGACCACGGTTTCGCTTAATTTTGACTAGTTGCACCGCATCTGTGCCATGACATGCATCATATCATAAGCATGCCGATTCTTCTGCCGTAGTATTAAATATTGCATCCGGTGTTTCTTCTAGAGTTTGCTTCTTCGCGGATTAGGCCGATGAGTTGATGCGAGTATCGACAAGTTCTCCGGGTGTGAACCTTCGGCAGTGTTTCCCAGGCGAGCATCTCTCCTCCTTCTACCTATTTTGCATTTATAGTCTTTATTTCATCTTGTTGATCTATTGCTATCCGGGTCGCGATGCTTTAGGGTTTCATACCAGATATATCCCGTGCAGCCTCTATATTGCCTTGGACACCTCCCATTACCAGTGTTTGGTAGATAGCTGGCCTTGCGAGTCGTAGTTGCGTGCTCAGGTGCGATCTCATGATGACAAGTACCACAGTTGCTGGAATGCGGGCAGATGGTTATTGGTGGAGATGCTTATTGGTGGAGATGATCACGACTTTAAATACAACTATTAAAATGCCAGATATAACTTATGTAGAGGCATCGGTGGGCAATAGATGTTATTTGGTTCTTCCACGCTCACTTGTGTCCCATAGGACCCTGAGTACTTGATACCTGTTCCTTGACTATTCGCACTATCCACATCTGGGAGGCCTTATGGACCCCCCTGAGCTAGAGCTTGATTCATTTCTATTTCTTGGGGCCACAAACTAGTTTGGGGTTTTATTACTATCCTGTACTTATGCCATGTTACTGTTTTATTTACGATTGTGCGTGGAGCACCGGCACTGTTTAGGATCGTGACACGTTTTCGCTGTATCGACAAGCCCAGTCACACTTTCGGCTTCCCAGTCGTTTATAGCCATTGGCACAAACCCTGGGTCCGTTCCGGAGCCGGCCGACTTCGTTGCGGGTAGCTTAGTGGGGTGGCCCCCATGTACTTTCTTTGGGTCTGGGAAACGTCATGACTTAGGCCCCGCCGACATACCGATGGGTGTATGTTAATTGATTTGGCAAAAGGGTCGAAGTGCGTGTGGATACTTTGGTGCACCCCTGCAGGGTTAAATCTTTTCGAAAAGCCGTGTCCGCGGTTATGGACGACTTGGAGCACAGTTTCTCGATCATAGACAATCATAACTAAAGTAGTGCTATAAATTTGACTTAATATGTGACTAGTAATCAGATTCAAATACAACGGAATGGATATTAAAAATGCCAACAACTGGTGGAGCTGGGGTTCCTTGTGTCTTGTTATACCTGCCTAGTAAGTATTGCAACTCCAATGGAATGTGATAAAAGTGCCAACAACTGTTGGATTTTGGGATTCCTCAGGACAATTATATCTGACTAGTAAATGTTCCAACTACAACGGAATGTTAACTAAAACTGCCCACTACTTATGCTATCAGGATGACTCATGCTATATATCTGACTAGTAAATGCTGCAACTATAATGGAATGAGTAAAACTGCCAACTGTGTGAGTTCCTTGGTCCGACCTCCTCGTTTGGTCTCGAGAGGGAAATACCAGGATGGGTATGTTTGCTATTAGTATCAGGTAGGATCCGAATAGGTCTTTCTTACCCCTCTCTAATAGCCGCTAGTGATACTGAGTCTCTATATGTTGTTTAATGCTGCTGCGCTGCCGCTTCAGTCCACCATACCTATGTAGGCGAGAGCCGCCGAATTCTAGCCTCGTCGTGTACTGGCCTCAATACTGACGCTCCTCTTTTCCTTTGCCCTTTGTCGGCACCCCTTTTGTTTTAGCAGGTTTGAGATCGACGTCGTTAGCAGGGTTACCCTTCCGGCTTGGCCTGGGCAGGGTTATGGATGCTATTGGTTATTCTTCAGGGCTCTTAGCCCCATTTGCATCTTGTCCGTAGGCGGACGCTGCATTGTTTTCAAGGTGATTTGGATCTTTGTATTGTATATATGTATTCTTGACTCTTGGAGTCGTGTTATATATATAACTGTTCTGTGGGTCCCATCGAGGACTATTGTGTAATGGTATTACTTCGTTTTCCACCCGCACAAAAGTGCCTGGTGGGCGTCCTTGAATCGTTTCTATGCGGGTTTGGCGGGAAGCGCTAAAACTTGCATATGGTCGATTCGAGGGTGTTACAGCTTTCCTTCTCCGCCGTCGCTTCCGTCGCCGCTGCTGCCACCAAACCGAAAGAGGAAGAAGAAGCCATTTCTCCGGTGAGCAGATGACCTAAGATGGGCGGCGCTGGGAGTTTTTGGGGGAAAGTAGAGGAGCTCTGTGCGCACGGGGGAGATTTGGAGGAGAGGAAAAGGCAAAGGAACAGGTGAAGAAAGGAGGAGGAGAATCCTCACCCCTTATATCCACCTAACCGCGCCAAGATTCGTGCAAATGATACAGTGTTACCGCCACGCGTCGTGAAAGGAGCTGGGAATGACCCACGCGATGATTACGTCGACTCGATCTCCGCGTTCGCATTGAAATGGCGCCTCGATTCCGCAAACTGTGGACCCACCAACGGTCGTGCTGACAGGATGTCTGTCAGATGACATGACTTGACCATGACTTGTGTCAGGTGGCGTTAGAGACCAAATTCCAGCTTAGTTTGAAATCAAGCTGGAAAATACGAGTAACCTGTTGATAGGTCCGACTTATTTTTAAGACCCGGATCGTATTTTTTGTTGTGAAGTTTCAGGAACCCTTCAAGATACTGCAAGCCGAAGATCAAGCTAGACGATGATAAGTCCGACTTTGGATCTTGGAGGCCTCCGTGGGCTGCTGTTAGGGATATACTTTCTGGGTATCCTCACAGTTCCTCACTGACCAGGGTGGCCCACTTCGGGTTAGAGCTTTGCTTCACGGGCGGCCTAGTCAGGGAGAGAAGACGGAGTCCAATCCGGCTACGGGAAGGCCCAAAAGACTTACCGACTTAGGCCCATAATGTTACTTGTAGTTCAAGATGTACTCTATAACCGACTCTTAGTCGTAGCCAGATAGATCTCTCCTGTAAACCCTAGGCCGGATATCTATATAAGCCGTCCTAGGGAGAGCTTTAGGGCAACACTTTAGACCCCCAATAGTCTACAATCTCAACTCGCACAGGCGAACCCTTGTAACCCATATTCCGGCTGTGCCGTATTACTGGATTGCTAGCAGGAGTAGGATCCGTCCAAAGCCGGTGGATTCGAACCTGGGTAAACTTGTGTGCTCACCGTCCCGGAACACCTTACGTCTCACACCCCTATCTTCCGCACGCCTCGAGGACCCCGCCATGGCGTACTTGTCATCAATCCGACGACAACCGTCGCCATCACCAGCATCATCGTTAGCTGGATCAACCTCGGTTGAAGTACCAGGACCAGGAGCAAGGTGAGGGCCCTTAGCAGCGGGAGCTACATTACATGGTGGATAGGCAGGCCCCCCTTCTAACGGCAGCCACAATAGGATCAGTTGTTGCCATGCCACATCGACGATCAGGAGTAGTTCGCACAACAGCAGTGTTTCGAGTGCTAGCAGAGTCCAGACCATGAGCTAGCTCCATACTAGCAGCTCGCTGAACCTGAGCACGGGTTCGAGGAGGACACAAGGCAGCAGTCTTTGCAACAACAGTGGGGCAGCCTCCGGAAGCCTTAGTTTTCTCAACAACGGCAGATATTGGGTCAATAGCGGTCAGATCAACAACACGAGGACGACCAGTACCAGTAGATTCTAGAGCGCGGGTTCGCAGAACTTGAGGACGGTTTCGAGGAGGATCAGCACACAAGGCAGCGGTCTTGGCAACAACAACAGGGAAGCCTCCGGAAGCCTTAGTTTGCTCAATAGCGGCATGGATTGCGTCAGCAGCAGCCGGGGCAACAACACCACGGGGATGACCAGTACCAGCAGATTCCAGAGTAGAGTTTTCCACAATGGCAATACGGGGAATCCTATGAGGAGGTTGCCTGACAGAAGCATGTTGCGGACGAGGAACCATATTTTGCTCAACAACAGTAGGGATTCGAGTTAGACCACCATGTCCAATAATAGCTAGGAGACTCCCAGTAGCAGGAGCTTCCTCATCCAGTATGTTACAAATCAGCATAACCACGCGAAGCCTAGCATAATGTTTCATCAACCCAATTAGCTGACTGTCACACGCTATAGGAACCTTGAAGCCTCGTTCATCAATGAAGTTGAACCGTGCAGTCTGCTCTGGCCCCATTTCAGCAAGTTCACGCACAACAGCAACCAAACCAGGGATAGTGCATAACTGCACATGCGCTACTTCCATCTTCAGACAGCTAGCTTGATTCCACGTGCTCTTCCCATCTGCTAATTTAATGTGGTAACCGCAGAGGGTGACCATAACCATGTATTTGAGTTTAGCGGAGATCTTACTTGATAGAAAATTGGGGACAAAAGATAAGAATTGTTTGTCAGCGTCATGCTAGCAAACAATTCTATGTTCGATATATCTCTGTAATGCCAATAGCCAGCTACCAGTTATAAGTAGTGTGAATAGCAAAGAGAAGAGTAGCTCACCCGCAATTAGCTAGAAGTACTTCTTCCTCGGCAAAGGATCTCCCATCCTTCAAGATGCTCAGCTCGTCGGCAGTAGAGGCGAGCTATATCGTCGCAACGGCTGGCACGACATTCAGCATTAGAGCTTGGTAGCAGCGAGTAGGCGCAACAACTTGGCGCAAGAAGTCAAATGCCCGAAGAGATCATTCTGGTTGGAGAGGGGATTTCGACGCTACTGGTGCTAGGGTTCATGCGAAAGGAGGGAGGGAGTGGATTTGTGAATTTGGTCAACGCACCATGCCCTTTAGTCCCTCGTTTCGCCTATGTGGTTGCCGTGTTGGCGCTCGCGTCACGGAAATATTACTGATATGAGGGTCTCAACCGTCTACTTCACGGGGCAGTTGCACGGAATGTTTGGATTTGGTAGGGGTGAGATGAGTTTGCATCGAAATGGCCCCTCTCGGTAGTTGGCGGCCCAACATTTCGAAACGCGGAAATTTCAGGCAACTTAGGTACCGCGGTGGACTCGCCCGGGAACTTTGGTACTGCAAACGAACAGGCCTGGTCAGACATGTGGGACTCGGTGATCTTGGGTTCCGAGGGTGTTCGGGTTCGGTCTCGATCGGATCGGGGTTTCGACGTCTTCAAGTCTATGTAGGAGAGGAAAAGGGCGCCACGACTTTGATTGTCGGTGATGACCTTGGGGTTTCAACTTTCCTTGCCATTGACGTACTTGAGTTCCGTCTAGGGTCGATCTTGGCGAGGTCCTTATCTTCTTGTCCACCGGAATGTCCCGAAAATTCAGCTACTTGTACATGAGTAGATATCATCAAGCCATCTCTCTCTTTTGTGGCAACACACATATAGAAGTACCACATGACAACTTGGTCCTGGTACCATACCAACAAAAGAGCATCGGAACAAGCATGGTTGTGGTCGAGCTGCGCACAACAACTACTAGTGGTGCACAGGTCCTGCAGGAAAACAGAGGGAGGCATTGATGACACGAAGGGGAGAGACGGTGGCCTCGCTTGATAGTGGCCGGCGAGGGCTCGCTACAGGCTGCGCATGGAGAGGCGGCGTCGCGTGCTGGGAAGCCACGAACATGGTGATGGAGGAGGACCTAGTAGGCGCTGATGGAGAACGTGAGGCCGAGGACGTGGTGCCAGGAGACGCTGACAATCGTGCCGGGTGCTCACGGCAGGCGCTCGCGCAGCGAGGGCGGCCATGGCAGAAGCTAGGCATCATGGGCGGCGCTCATGCAGGCGAGAGAGGGAGGTGGAGGCGGGGTGTCTCTGCGGGGAAGGGGCTCGTCCTTGGGGAGGACGAGGCTACTGCAGCCATGGCAGTGTCGGGCCCGATGGATGCGAGCAGAGGAGAGGTGGGCGGCGAGGCGAGCCAGGCGGATGGCGGTGGCTGGACACGAGGGAAAGTGAGGCAGAGCGGCAGAGCACTGCTTCGGCGGCGGGCTTGGTCACTAGCAGCGGCGATGAGAGCAGAGGCGGGCGACTCGAGCGGGGGTAGGTGGGGAGGGGATCACGGGGGAAGGATAGAGACAAGGGGAGCGGGGCACGTGGTAGGTGCGTCGATGGAGTGGGGTTTGCGCCTGAAGAGGACATTGTCATGGTGTGCGTGGGGCCGGGAGGGGTTGGTCAGTCGGTTGGTCGGGGTAAGGGGTTGTCCGGGGCTACATCGACTATTGCGCATGTTTGCAGCCAGGACAACAGGGTGTTGCACCGCGTGTGTGCGGATGCTGCGCGCACAAGTGCTTGTGCGTTGCAGCGGGGTAGGTCTAGTGTTTGGGGTGCAGTGCGGCGCTGGTTGGCGGCGGGGGGTAGGTGGTTAGGTGGGGTGGGTTAGCTAGGATTAGGGTTCAGACTAGGGTTTCTTTTGGGACAGGTGGTAGGCGGTTTGGCCAGTTGGGCCTCTGGCTTGACTGGCTGGACTACCTCCCAGCCAAAACGTTTTTATTTATTTTATTTTTAAAGGCGTTTGCAAATAGTTTTTAGACAAACCAAAGGTCCGAAATATATTAGGGTTTTGAATTGAAACAAAGACAGATGATATTTAGAAAAAAAGATAGGCTGTTAGAAAATAGTATTAGGAAAACCATGCATGATGTCATGATGATGCTCAAATGCAATGTGGCATGATGACATGAGCATGCGATCATGATGATGTACAAAATACTAAACAATCAAGAGATTTTCTAGTAGTTGTTTCCCCGGGGTGCTACAAGAGCTCTAGTCATAGCACCTGGCACGTGACTCTATGTATCTATAACCTTCCTCCTCTGTTGTGCATGAAGCGGAAGTTCATATGATGCCAGTGCTGATCCAAGGCCCGAAGCAACCTAGCAACGACATTGATTTGTACCTAAGGCCATTAGTTGAAGAACTTTTATAGTTGTGGCACGAACCCGGCGTATGTGTGTGGGATGAGCACAAGCAGGAGGAATTTGACCTCTGAGCGTTGTTTTTTGTAACAATCAATGATTGGCCTGCTCTTAGTAACCTTTCAGGACATACAAACAAGGGATACAATGCATGCATGCACTATTTAGATGAGACTAGAAGTATATATTTGGAACATTGTAAGAAGAATGTGTACCTGGGGCATCATTGATTTCTTTTGGCCAATCATCCCTTAAGAAAGAGAGGCAATCATTTCAACGGTCAGGCATGTGACCAGCCGAAGGAATGTACTAGTGATGATGTATTTGATATGGTTAAGGAATTGGATCAAATAGTAACCTTTGGAAAGGGCCTTGGCGGACAATCTGTTCCGAAGGACGTTGACGGACATGCACCCATGTGGAAGAAGAAATCTATATTTTGACAGCTACCCTATTGGAAATTCCTAGAGGTCCACTCTACAATCGACGTGATACATGTGGCAAAGAATCTTTGCATGAACCTGCTAGGCTTATTGGGAGTGTATGGGACGACAAGATACACCTGAAGCACGGAAGGACCAGCAACGTATGAAAGACCCAAAAGGCCTGCATCTAGAGTGGTTTCAAGGTCATGCTAGCTACACTCTTACCAAACAAGAGAAGGAAATCTTTTTTGAATGTCTGAGCAGTATCAAGGTCCCGTCTGGCTTCTCGTCGAATATAATGGGAATGATAAATATGGCAGAGAAAAAGTTCCAAAACCTAAAGCCTCATGACTGCCACGTGATTATGACGCAAATACTTCCAATTGCATTGAGGGGGCTTCTACCAGATTATGTTCGAGTACCCATTGTGAAGCTATGTGCATTCATCAATGCAATCTCTCAGAAGATAATCAATCCTAAAGATCTACCATGGTTACAGAATGATGTGGTCCAATGTCTTTTTAGTTTTGAGTTGGTGTTCCCACCATCCTTCTTCAATATTATGATGCACCTCCTAGTTCACCTAGTCGAAGATATTTCCATTCTCGGTCCTAAATTTCTACACAATATGTTCCCCTTTGAGAGGTTCATGGGAGTCTTAAAAAAATATGTTTGTAACCGTGCTAGGCTAGAAGGAAGCATCTCCAAGGGCTATAGAACAGAGGAGGTCATTGAGTTTTGTATTGACTTTGTTCCTAACCTTAAGGCGATTGGTCTTCCTCAATTGCGGCATGAGGGGACACTCGGTGGAAAAGGAACTCTAGGAAGGAAATCAATAATATGTAGGGACGAGCATTCTTACACTGAAGCAAATTACACAGTTCTATAGAATTCCATCTTGGTGGCTCCATGTATCATGGAACACAAGAAAATCTTACGCTCCAACAACCCTGGGAAGCATGACGATTGGATTAGAGATGAAGACATAAAGACTTTTGACGGTTGGTTGCAACATCTCATAAGAAACAACACTCTTGGAGATGAGATGTACTTGTTGTCCAGGTCACCATCTTCGACTATATCAACTTTCCAAGGGTACGAGATAAATGGGAATACATTTTTACACGATCACCCAAGATAGAAAGAGCACCAACCAAAATAGTGGTGCCCGCTTTGATGCAACAAACGACAATGGGTCAAAGACCACATATTATGGTTACATAGAGGAGATATGGGAACTTGACTATGGACCTACTTTTAAGGTCCCCTTGTTTCGGTACAAATGGGTGAAGCTGATAGGAGGTGGGGTAAAGGTAGACGAGCAGTACGGAATGACAACAGTGTATCTCAACAATATTGCGTACTTAGACGAACCATTCTTCCTAGCAGATGATGTGGCTCAGGTTTCTATTTGAAGGACATGTCTACCAAACATGTCTACCAAACGATGAGCCAAAGCGCCACATAGTTCTTTTAGGGAAAAGAAACATCATGGGAGTGGAGGATAAGATAGATATGTCAGAAGATTATGATAAGTTTCATGAAATTCTACCCTTTTTAGTGAACACTGATCCAACAACTCTGTTAATTAAAGAAGATTCCCCATGGTCATGGCGCAATCAGCAAGGGACACATGCGAAGAAATGATGTGTAATAATGTATTAAAAAATATGTTCTGAAAACTCAGAAGAAATTTTTTATGTAATGTATTGTTCCTGAGCATTTTGAATAGTTTCCAAGATAATATATTCATTTAACTAATCGACTAATCTAGATATGAAAACTAATACATCTTGCTCAATCAAACTGGATGTCGACTCCCGGGTCCTGAGCTGTGGGAGGTGTACACCCAAAGAGAAGGAACCATCACAGGAGCATAGCTTGGGTGAGATCCCCGAAGAAGATGCCAGGTATTGGAGAACCTGACCTCCAAAATATACATATAGCAACAGACATGCTCGTCCTCCTCCCTGACACGACATTGTACCACCTCCTCGGGGTCCGGCTCCCTCTGCACCGCTAGTGGACCATGCGACCGCCACCAAAGAATCTCTAGTCGATGATGGGACCCGGATTCCTCACCAAGCTACGTGTCCTGGAAGGTACCACCTCCCAGTGCCAGCCCGGTGGAGCCCAGTCTTGGACATGCCCGGCGGAGCCCAGTACTCTATCGTTGTCGCCGACTTGTGGATGAGGACGAGGGGGTATCCTAAAGTAGGTGGCGGGGAATGTGTGGATGTGTCAGTGGCCATGACGGTTGGCCTATATATAGAGGGAAAGGGCAGGGAAACATTGCGAGAAGCAGAGGGAAAGGGAGAGAAAACATGGCGAGAAACAGAGGGAAAGGGTGGGAAAACATGGAAAAAATGGAGGGAAAGGTTCATGTTTAGTCCGGGTTGGAGACACCAACCGGGACTAAACATGGCGGGAAGTAGAGGGAAAACATAGCAGGAAATGGAGGGAAAGGGCAGGAAACACATGGTGGGAAATGGAGGAAAGGTTCATCTTTAGTCCCGATTGGAGACTAAACAAGGGTGGCGACACTATTTTGGTGGGTGGCGACATCTTAATCTATAAATATGTATCCTTGTGAAGTTATCAACTACAAACAAGATGGTGTGAAAGAGCAGGGACAACACTACAGGCAGCTTGATGGAGATGTCGTCGGAGCCTAGTTGACATAGGTACGACTACTCGGATGCTTATGACTTGCTACCATATGATGGGAAAAAGGCTTATGGCCCATGAAGATTTCAGATAATAGTCCAAGGAAGCAACCGACAAAGACTTTGGTTGTATTAGGAAAGAAACTATGAACCAAAATTATGTTGGTATTGTAATTACGCGTGTATGAAACCTATACACATACAGCTTTGAGACCCGGCCTATTATATATAGGACGGGAGAAGCCTAAGCGATGGTACAAAAATCTAGACGACAACTTGTAATAGTGCGATTCCTCCAATATTCAGGCGACTTTGACTTCATTGTTTTCCTGACATCTAATGAAATCCCCAGCATTCTCTTTTTCGTGAAACCCCAAGTCCATCACCATGGGCATTGCCGAGGTTACCCCTCGTCAATTGGCGCCGTCTGTGGGAAACCTAAATGCTGGAACCATGGATTCGGAGGACCGCTCTCACCCGACGAAAGCAGATCCACGCCCACTCACCTCTGTATTGGTACCCGCCGATTTCAACAGCGGCTCCGATCTAATCATCGGAAGCTTCCACTTCCAAGTAGACGTCCCACAAGAATCACACCCTTTAGCCCTGATCACATCAGAACCGTCGGTGCAAAAACCTGCACCTACTGCGGTACCAGCATCTTCCGTCGGATCCTCCATGGACGTCACAACAGAGATCAAAGCAGGCAAAGAAGGCGAGCGAATCGAGATGGATCTAAGGGATCTTGATGGCTTTAATGGTAATATCTCCCTCGGGTCAGGTTGTCAGCTAACCCCACCACGAGAAGCAAACCCGACAAACTCAAAACCCGAAGAAAGCAGCTAAAATATCGACTTCGAAGAAAGGATGGTGAAGGTCTATCTAGAACTACGATCTCAGAATACTATCGGCACATCCTTTGAAGTACAATATACCAACATCATGCCATGCATAACACGCCACCAAGTGTGCATGATCAACGGGGATACCTCAACACCACGTGATGAAATCGGTAATCCTATCCTTAACCCCGATGATATTTTATCAGATGACAATGCAGGAAACCACGACAATGAAGGAGACCACGCAAACGGAGGAGAAACAGCAGATAATCGTATAGTCCAAGCAAGAGGCAGAGAACCACACATAGGAGAGAGACAAGGACTTCGGCTACCAGCATCGGCATGGCAAAAAGCAAGGGAGGCAATTTCAGGAGCAGTCCCGATGACATCGGATGCTTCACATGAGGATCTATTAGCATACCAGTATCTGCTCCACCACAAGAAGAGAGACCTACTTAGGATGCAGAGGCAACACGATGAAAGGAAGAGATTAGTCGATGAATCGAGCTTACGATGGGCACAGTTAAGCTCTACTCGAGGATCAGAGAGCGTGACAGGAGGAGCACCACCAAGAAGGGCAACATCTCGACTTCAACATATCCCTAAAGCGAAAAGAAGTGGACTAATCCGAGATCTCGACCTATCATTCATGTCGATTGACCAAGCAGGAAACATCAAAGCAAAAACAGGTCAGGCAACCATTGTGGCCGCGCAAACATATATGATCACCACTCAGCCCGCACCCAACGATCCGCATGCAACCCTCCACCGCTCCGCCCTGATGAACCTTGGCATGGTGGGAGCCTCTCTTACGGAAGTAGAGCAAGGAATCACACGACAACCCGATAGATCCCCACACCATCACAACAGTCCTCGGTAAGTGGGACACACCCGACGATCTCGATCGCCACACCAGGCGCATCTTGTAGGACCTAAGCCACGAAGCAACACAAGAAACGACAACACGCAACACAGGAGTGATGGAGCAAGAGAATAAAACCGCAGCCAATGATATCATGATGGATACAATGAAGACGATCATGAGCTATGCGGGGATAGCTATTTCACGCAGCGAATTCGCAAGACCTCAGTACCCAAGGACTTCGAACTTCCACACGACCGCCATAAGTACGATCGGCTCCAGGAACCCGAAGCTTGGTTAGTGGATTATTTGGCCACTATCAAATTACAGGGCAGCTCCACAACTACCGCAATGCAAAGCCTACAACTACATCTCACCAGTGCCGCAAGATCATGGCTCAAGCAGTTACCCGAAGATTCCATCGGTAGCTGGAACGACCTAGAAGATAAGTTCATCTGGTACTTCCAATCCACATTTACACGACCAACATCCTTGGAGCAGTTGCAAGCGTGCAAACAAAAGTCTAGGGAATCAATAAGTGCATTTATCCAGCGATGGAATATCACCAAAAACTCAGCTGAATCCATATTTGACGAAAGGGCCATCGATGACTTCAACGACGGCCTCCGTCGCCGAGAATTCATAGAAGAACTGGGACGGGTTAAACCCAAAACAATCTTAGAGTTAATGAAAATAGCAAATCGCTGGACTGATGGGGAGGACGTGCTGCATAATAAGCGCGCGTGATCACCCGATGAAGACAGGGATAAGCGCGGATATGATAGAAGAAGAAGGAATAATGATGGAAACACGGGAGCAAGTTACGTCGTAGCAGGTTTTTCGGGTGAAGGTAACAATAGAAGCAACGACCACAACGACGGATACCGCCAAAACAGGGACGACGTCGGAGGAAGCCAGCCCGTACAGCGGTATCAGCCGAGAGCACGAGACCTACCTATGTCCGTGATGCAAATGCTGGAAGGACATTGTAATATGCATTTTTACATCGACTCAGCAGGCAGACGACAATCCAACCGCCTCATGAAAGACTACCGAACATTCCTGAAGATGCAGGAGCTATGTAATGCAAAGGCAACAGTTATTGTCAGGTTGTACTGTAGCACACGTCACATCGTGCCTGCCTCCTCGTTAACTGTATCATAACGTCGCGTCGTGGGATCCGCTGCGCCCTGTGGCCCTTCCTGTGGCTCGTCGCTGATTGGTCGATCCAGGTCATACATGGCCACACCGTGTGGCCCGTTCGCACAGCGCGATCCCACTACCCCTCAAGGGCGTGGTTAAATAGGGGAGGGGTGCGCCCCTTGGGTCTTTTCCCCACTTCCGTGCCCCTCTGCCTATGCTTCTTCCTTTTCCTCTCTAGCGACAGCGTCACCGCCATCGCACTTGTGTAGCTGCGCCGCTGCCGCACCGCTTCCACGTGCACCAACATCGCCGCCACCTCCACACATCTCCTCCGCCACGGGTCCTCGCCAGTCTAGGCCACTGCCTCCCACCGCTGCTAGCGCCAGTGAGGATAGTGACCTTGAGATGACAGAGGAGGAGCTCGCCATCGCGGAGTAGGAAATGGAGGAGGACACGACGAACGCCAACCGTGGCGCCTGGGCTGGGTCCTGGGTTTGCCAGGATGATCTGGACTGGCTGTACCGCACCCGGCGTATCCCGGAGGGCGTCACCGCACGCCTCGCCGCTGCCGGAACTTGCCCCCTCACCTAATCCGGGTGAGTATGTGGTATTCCTCTCCTACTTCCAACGTGGGTTCAGTCTCTCGGTTAGCGATTTTTTCCACAACTGGCTCAACACATATGAGCTTCAGCCGCACCATCTTCCGGCTGACACCATCACCTCTCTCTCCGCCTTCGCTTCCACCATCGAGGGCTACGCCGGACTGTGGCCCACGAAGGAGCTCTGGATCTGGTTCTTTGGCCTCTGCCGGAACGTGATTCCGAACATAGAGCTTAATCCGGAGGACAAGAAGCTCACGCAATTCGGCACAGCTTCCATTTCTTCTAGGAAACAATCTATTTTCCCCTGAGTCACTGGGCTTGACTCCTGCAAGGGTTGGGCCCAAACTTTCTTTTATGTTCGGAACAACACATCTGAGGATCTGATCCGGTTGTGCCCCTACGCTCCGGGTCCTCCTAATCCGGATCTATGGGACAAGATCCCTAAGAAGCCCACTGTCCTGGCGAACCAAGTTAACAAGAGGTTCCAGGAGCTCAAGGATCTTGGATTGCGCAATAAGGACGCAATGATCACATTTGTCTGCAACCGGATCTCTCCCCTCCAGAAACGCACGCATAAGCTCTATCACATGAGCTAGGGCCACGACCCCAACCGGACCTCCTCATTCGAGTTGAGCAACACCGAGATCTACCGCCAGGTCAAGGCCCTCTTCACCACTCACAAGGACTTCTCCTCTGAGTGGACGTGGGGGATCGAACACTTCTGTCGAGATAGGCTTCCCCCTGCAGTAAGTCTCGTGCCCCAAACCTTTTCCGAATGAAATCATATGTCTGTTTTTGTTGTAGGTTTAAACCTGTTGCCTTTTCTTTCCCTTAGATGTTTCTTCAGCAAACCCTTGAGGATGGCACCGAGCCTTCCCTCAAATGGGCGCCTAATCGGGATACCTCGGACGAGGAGGAACCGGATCAGGAGATGTTCCTGCCGATGGCTGACGCGACCAAGCGACACACCGGTAAACTCTCTTCCATTAGAGATTGGCCCGAGGATGAAGATGATTCGGACGTTGAGGTGATGGAGGCATTTGACGTTGTCCCCCTTTCTTATGCTTTTCCGGCATTAGCTAACCCCGGTGGGCAGATCCATGAAGATCCTCCCCTTGCCACGAGTGAGCCTGTCCCGGTCGCGCCGAAGAAGAGAGGAGCCACATATGCTTCTTCCTCCGGACCTTCTCAGCCAGCTAAAATGTGAAAGAAGTCCGGGGACAAAACTGCCACCAAGTCCATGACCAAGGCCGTGGCCTGGAGAGCTCACAAGCCCAAGGAGCCCTTGACTTCGGATGAGTAAGTCAGTTCTCCCTTTGCCATTCATTTATTCTTCCTTTGTTATAGTCTTTCATCATTCATGATTTGATTCGGTAGGGCCACGGTGGAGGTCCCCCAAAGTGGATCTGGCATTGCTTCACCGCTCCGACATAGCCCTTCTCCCCCTCGTGGCGACGATTAATGCCGGTTGAGCCCCATTCAGGAGGGTTCAGCGGCTGCTCCGGGTTCCAACCCACCTCGCCAAGAGGAGGGCAACCTCGGAGCGGGGGAAACTGGCTCTGCAGAGGCAGCGGCAACCACCACTTCGGCTTCGCCGCAACCAGCTTCATCCGAGATACCCACAGTGCCTCCGTCAAAACAAAAATCAGTACCAGCATCAGCTCCAGCACCAGTAGCAACAACAAAGGCACCAGCAATAGCGCCAAGCCCCTCCGCCTCGTTCGAGTCTTTCAAGACTCGGCTAGAAGGCACCAGCAGCACCAAGGCAAGCACCAAGGCAGCACCCAAGGGCAAATCAGCCGCAGCAACTTCCACCTCATAGCACTAACCCAAGGGCAAAAAGAATCCTGACGCCGCCAGGGCAGCGTCAATCGAGGCTGGACAGCGCACACTTGCGTCCATGCTCCCGAAAAAGACTCCACCGCCGAAGGACGGCCCTGCCGAGCCAGCTGATGCGCAACTCATTTTGCACACCAGCCCCGCCATTGCCCAGGTTGAGAGGAGGGAAGCTCACGCAAAGGGTCTAGTTGCACCCCACATGCTCAGCGGCGAACGTTATCCTCCGACCTTAATCGAGTTTGTAAATAACTGGAACAAGGCGGAGGTCATCCACAATGATGATCTCCCAGAGAAATTCGGGCCCGCTGAGTTTCCTGCCCAGATGAATACCGCTGCCAAGGCGATTAACCTTGCAGGCCGGATGATGAAGGTACGTTATTTCGCCTTTTCCTTAGCATGTAGAAGATATTAGTGATATAACCATTAGTCCCCGAGCCTCCGGGGGAGTAACTTGTTACTCGGCCGGATGCTCCTTAGAGAACTAACGTAGCTCCTTAATAACTTCGAATATGCACACACCTTGAGCCGGGTTCAGTTCCACTTGGCCTGGATCTTGTATACTTCGAATATGCACACACCTAGAGCCGGGCTAAGTTCCACTTGACCCGGATTTTGTACACTTCGAATATGCACACACCTAGAGCCGGGTTAAGTTCCACTTGGCCCGGATCTTGTATACTTCGAATATGCACACACCTAGAGCCGGGTCAAGTTCCACTTGGCCCGGATTTTGTACACTTCGAATATGCACACACCTAGATCTGGGTTAAGTTCCACTTGGCTGGATCTTGTACACTTCGAATATGCACACACCTAGAGCCGGGTTAAGTTCCACTTGGCCCGGATCTTGTACACTTCGAATATGCACACACCTTAGAGCCGGGTTAAGTTCCACTTGGCCCGGATTTTGTACACTTCGAATATGCACACACCTAGAGCCGGGTTAAGTTCCACTTGACCCGGATTTTGTACACTTCGAATATGCACACACCTAGAGCCGGGTTAAGTTCCACTTGGCCCGGATCTTGTATACTTCGAATATGCACACACCTAGAGCCGGGTCAAGTTCCACTTGGCTCGGATCTTGTATACTTCGAATATGCACACACCTAGAGCCGGGTTAAGTTCCACTTGGCCCGGATCTTGTATACTTCGAATATGCACACACCTTAGAGCCGGGTTAAGTTCCACTTGGCCCGGATTTTGTACACTTCGAATATGCACACACCTAGAGTCGGGTTAAGTTCCACTTGGCCTGGATCTTGTACACTTCGAATATGCACACACCTAGACACCACCACGACAATCACCCTCTTCGGGTCCCACGTACGGGTCACTCAGCCTTGATAATCAAAGCACAAATTCGTGGGTTTGATATGAGCAAGGTCTTCATGGACGCAGGAAGTAGCATAAATCTAATCTATGCAAAAACATTGAGAACAATGGGCTACCCCCTGGACAATCTCGCGCCAACAAAAACATCTTTCCACGGAATAGTACCAGGTAGAGCCAAAATTCCTTTAGGCAAAGTATTTCTTGACGTTGTTTTTGGTTCCTAAGTAAATTTTAGGCAAGAAAAACCCAAATTCGAAGTCATGGACTGGCCATCACAATATCATGCAATCCTGGGACGACCAGCCTTCACATGGTTTATGGCGGTACCACATTATGCATACCTAGTCATGAAAATGCCATCACCAAAGGGAATTATCACGGTCAAAGGAAGCTTCACACGTGCTGACAATTGCGATCGGGAGTTCAACAAAATTTCTGAATCTTTCGGGATGGCAACAGAGTTTGAACAACTCAAAACCTCAGCAAACGCACAACCACTGGAATTAGCGCGTGTCAATCTCGATCAGGCTTTTGACATAGCAAATGACATAAAATAAGTATAGATCCACCCCTTTGACCCGACGAAAACAACATTTGTGGCTTCTAACCTTGATCCCGCATAGGAAAGCGCGCTTATCGAGTTCCTCTGTGAGCACTGGGAGATCTACCTTCTGACATGCCGAGGATTCCCAGGGAACTCGTTGAGCACGCAGTAAATTTGGATCCAAAGGCGAAGCCAGTAAAGCAACTGCTTCGTCGCTTCGCAGAACCAAAGCGCAAAGCCATTGGAAAGGAGCTCCATCGCGTCATTGATGCCAATTTTATCAAAGAACTAACAAAATCAGAGTGGGTCGCAAACCCAGTATGTGTTCCAAAGAAAAATACTATAGAACTTTGGATGTGCATCGACTTTACTGCACTGAACAAACATTGTCCAAAAGATCACTTCTCATTGCCGCGAATCGACTAAATAATCGATGCAACTATGGGACGCGGACATCTTTCTTTCTTGGATGCTTACTCAGGATACCACCAGATTAGGATGAAGGAAGAAGATCATGAGAAAACAACGTTTATCACGCCTTATGGTGTATTCTGCTACACAACAATGCCTTTTGGCCTCAAGAACGCCGGAGCAACATATCAACGGATGATGCAGAAGTGTTCGGGAAGCCAAATAGGCACAAATGTGCAAGTATATATCGATGACGTCATAGTTACAACAAGCCAAGGATCTACATTGATCAAGGACCTCGAAGAAACATTCAAAAATATCTACAAGTTTAGCATCAAGCTGAACCCGAAGAAATGCTCCTTTGGAGTCCCGACGGGGCAACTCCTCGGATATTTAGTATCAGCTAGAGGAATAGAGGCTAATCCTGAGAAAATACAAGCAATCTTAACAATGAAGAAGCCAACAAATCTACGTGGCATACAACAATTGGCAGGAAGAGTAGCGGCACTCTGTCGTTTCATTGCAAGGTTAGGAGAAAAAAGAACTGCCATTTTACACCCTCATGAGGAAATAAAAAAAATTCGAATGGACAGGAGAAGCTCAGCGTGCCTTTGAAGATCTTAAAAGGACACTTTCGACATCTTCTGTCGTCGTGTCGCCAAAAGAGAAAGAGCCTTTACTACTTTATATCGCTTCCACAAATCAGGTGGTCAGCACGGTCTTGGTCATAGAGCGACCCGAGGAAGGGAAGATCCACGGTGTGCAGAGGCCAGTCTACTTCCTGAGCGAGATTTTATCGCAATCCAAACAAACATACCCACATTGCCAAAAACTAGCATACGGAGTATTTATGACAGCACGAAAATTACGCCATTATTTTTCGGAGCATCCAATCATAGTGGTCAATGAACCACCTTTGTCAAGCATCCTCAACAATCCAGAAGCAACTGGACATGTCTTTCTATGGGGCATCGAATTATCCCCTCGAGATATCACGTATGTGAAGCGCAAAGCAATCAAGTCGCAAGTTCTGCCGGATTTCATCACAGAGTGGATAGAGTTGCAATGTGCGGGTCCACCAGACCTTTTTAGTGCCTGGACAATGTACTTTGATGGATCAAAAAAACGGAAGGAGCAGGAGCAGAAGTCATACTAATATCACCCCAGGGTGACAAAATGCGCTATATACTTTGGATGAGCTTCGCAAAGGCATCCAATAATGAAGCAGAATACGAGGCCTTGTTGCATGGCATGTGAATGGCCAAAGCTTGCAGTGCAACTCGCCTCAAAATCTTCAGAGATTCCAATCTTGTGGCACAGCAAGCAATGAACAAGTGCGACACTATCAGCAAAAATATGATTGCTTATCGCGATCTATATGGCGTGTTGGAAGCTCAATTTGATGGGTGCGAAGTATCACATATAGGGAGAGCAAGCAATGAAGAAGCCGACAACCTAGCAAACATTGGATCCTTGTGCTTACCAATACCACCTAGAGTTTTTTGGGAGGAAATAACGGAGCGATCGATCAAAGCAAAAAGAGTCTCCGGGGTTGTAGCACCAAAAACAGGGAAAAGAAACACACGCAAAAAGGCTCGGGGGCTCCATCAGAAACCAAGAGTATAGAAGAGGCCATCGAAGAAGAAGAACAGGAAATTGGAGAGGTCATGCTAATTGAGCCTACTTGGATGCAGCCGTATATAGCATATATGACTACGGGAGAGCTACCCAAGGATGTGATAGAAGCCCAAAAAATCACCCAAAGATCGAAGGCCTTTAGAATAATCAAAGGAGAGCTATACAAGAGAAGTATTTCGGGCGTGTTGCAGCGTTGCGTAACACCCGAAAAAGGAAAAAATCATACTCAAAGATATACACGAAGGAGTTTGTGGTCACCATGCTAGTAGCCGAGAAATTGCTGCAAAAGCATTGAGGGCAAGATTTTACTGGCCCACTACAGTTCAAGATGCAAAAGACATTGTCAGAACATGTGAGGCATGTCAACGATTTGCAACAAAGCCTGGAGCACCCGCCGCTGAGTTGAATCCCATACCTTTTGATACGTCCATTTTGCATCACTATTCTATCTCATAATTTACTGTTATTCATTGATATATTTCATATTAGATGATACTTATGTTATTTCATCTGTTTTTGCATTGTTCATGAATTTTGGAGCATGGACCGCTGCAGTCAGGATTTTGATGGAAAAGGGGCTGTTTGGAGGCGAAATTCGCGAAGATCAGAAAATCCAGGAAAATACAAGGAAATTCTATTTTTCCAGAAGACAAAGGATGCCAGAAGAGGGAGTGGAGATGCGCCACAGGGGGCCAATACCACCTCCTGGTGCGGGCCACCCCTGGCCACGCCACCAGGTGGTGTGGCCACCCTGGCCCACTCTTGGCTCTCCCTGTTGGCGTATATTATCCCCACAAACCCTAATACCTGGGGGAGCGACCACATGAAGGTTCCGCTGCCTCTGTGGGGCAGAAAACTATAGAGAGAGAAAGATCTCTCCGGTAGACAGAATTCTGCCAGGGAAATTCCTTCCCGAAGAGGGGAGATCGTCGCCATCAACACCACCATCAAGGTGGACTTCATCGGGATCATCATCATCATCACCACCACCATCATGTCCATCACCACCATCATCTCCACTCCATACCGCTGTAACAATTGGGTTGAATCTTGCATAGTTCTTAGGGGAAACTTTCTCGGTGTTGATTACTCCTTGTAGTTGAGGCTATTGAGTGAACCATTGAATTATCGTTTATGTTCAGATTGTTACTTATCATTATTTCATCTATGATATTGATCCATATGATGTCTTGTGAGTAGTTCGTTTAGTTCTTGAGGACATGGGAGAAGTCATGTTGTTAGTAGTGGAATTGTGTTGAGAAAGATTCAACGGTTTGATTTTTAAGTTGTGGTGTTATTCTTCTAGTGGTGTCATGTGAACATCGACTACATGACACTTCACCTTTATGGGCCTAGGGGAATGCATTGTGTATTTGGCTACTAATCGTAGGGGTGGCCGGAGTGACAGAAACTTGAACCCCATTAGGAAACCTTTGCACAAGGGATGTCAGGGTACTAGAGTTTAAAGTTGTGGTTAGGTTTCTACCTTAATTACTTTCTTGTACTTGTGGATGCTTGCAAGGGGTATAATCACAAGTATGTATTAGTCCTAGGAAGGTCGGTACATTAGCACAGGTTCACCCACACAACACTTAGCAAACTAAAGAAGATTAATCAACTATATGAAGCGAAAGCACTTGATGATATTCCCGTGTGTCCTCGAGAACGTTTGGTCATCTTAAGTAATACAACCGGCTTGTCCTTTGCTAAAGAAAGGATTGGGCCACTTGCTGCATTTATTCTTATTGTCTTTTATTTACTCGTACTTTATTTATTTGCATTATCAAAAACCCTTAAAAATCCGTTTGCTAAGTATTTACAGAGAATTCCTGCTCCAAGCCACTCGCCAACACCTTCTGCTCCTTGTTGGGTTCGACACTCTTACTTATCGAAAATACTGTGATACACCCCCTATACTTTTGGGTCATCAAGACTATTTTCTGGCCGTTGCTGGGGAGTGAAGCGCTATTGGAGAGTGGAACTGGTAAATGAAACTTCTACTGTGAGTATTGTTTACTTCTGTTAGTTACTTTATTTCAATATGGATAATTCGCTGACTTTGTTATTTCGTAATGCTACTACCACTGCTAAGGTAGTAGATGAACAACCACCTGCTGAAAATGATACTTTTAAGATACCTACAAGAATTATTGATATTGTTATGGATAACTACTATTTTGGAGATGGAACTGTCCATCCCGGTGACCATTTCCTCTTTATACACAAATTATGCGGGTTGTTCAAGTGTGCAGGTATTACAACAGATCAAGTCAAGAAGAAGTTATTCTCATTATCACTGAAAGGAAGAGCTGAGGAATGGTATAAGCTGCCGAAGAATGGCCAATCTCTTGAATGGGAGGAAATAGTGCCTCTCTTTTATTCAAAATTTTATCCTCCTAGTGAGATTCATAAAGATCAGAATCAAATATACAACTTTTGGCCTCTTGATGGAGAGAGTACATCTCAAGCTTGGGGGAGATTGAAGTTACTAATGCTCAAATGTCCTATTCAAGAGCTCCCCAACAATATTATTATCAATAACTTTTATGCAAGACTTTCTCTTCATGATAAGGATCTATTGGATGCCTCTTGTGTTGGATCATTTACACCGATGAAAGAAGAAGCTAAATGGGACCTTGTAGACTGTATTCAAGACAATGCTGAAGCATGGGAGAATGATAAAGGAAGAAAGTCAAGTATAAATTATGATTATGAATGCATTGAATCTTTTATGGGAACTGATGACTTTCAAAACATTAAAAATGCTTATGGTCTAGACTCTCAAGCTATTGCAACTTATTTTAAAGCTTTTGCTTCTTATATTGAAGTTCCTAAAAAAGAAGTGCAATAAGTATCATGCACCTTATAAAGATATTGTTAATAGTGTTCCTGCAAGAAATACTGAAGTTTATACTACTAATCATGTTTACCCGAACCTTACATTGAGAAAATGTCTTTCCCAGTTAAGATAAAGGAACGTTCTAAGATAGCTAGTATGGTTAATGAAAGTACAAATAAATCTATTGATGAACAAGTGTTTATTGAACCTATAAATGCGAATGTGAAAGACTTTGTCACTAAATATGTAGAAGATGGACACTCTATTCTTTGTAGAGTTATAAGAACTAGTAATCCTGTATTTTCTATTAGAATAAGTGATCATTGCTACAATGGTTCTTGTGATAGTTATATTGTTAAATTTATGCATGATACTTAACGTTATTATGAGAGAGGGAAAAGTGTTCTTATGCATCTCAATAATATTAAGTTTCCTCGCTTTATGCTGAAAATCTTTATGTTGCGCATGTTTTGCCTTTCTATGCTAGCAGTCCATGGTTTCAACAATTTGTTTGCTTACAAAATTCCCTTGCATAGGAAGTGGGTTAGACTTAAACATGTGTATTTCTTCTTCTTGATGATATCTTTCACTTCAATTCATACTCTTATGTGAGCATCATTGAAATTATCATTCCCATCTTAATGGCTATAAAGAAAGAGCTTTTTGGGAGACAACCCAATATTTTTGCTTTTAGTTTGTTTTTGCTTATTTCAGTCTTGGAAGTTGTTACTTCAGTAATAACCTCTCCTTATCCTTTTTTTGGTTTTTGTGTCAAGATCAACCTCTAATGAGAGAGAAGTAAGATTTGGGAAAGCTGTTGTCCCGAAACAGATTTTTTGTGCTCCGCTGTAAAAATTCGTGAAAAATCTCTGTACGTCAGATTGAGCTGTAATTTTTTGTGATTATGCCCTAGGTTGTTATTTAACTTTTGTTAGCTTTCACTTTTTTATTTGAGAAACAGAAGATTTTTGAAAAAATTGATCTTTACCTGGTAATTTGTTTTGGCAGATTTTTGCCACTCATGCATTTGCCTCTAAAATCGAATTCCCTTTTTGAATTATTTTGGGCTTTCGGAAAGAGTTGATTCAGTAGCTTATGTTTTGATGGATTTCAGTTGAAATTAAGTTTAAAAGGTTTACTACCTCGCTTGTACTAATGTTGCTAATGAGAATTGTGTGAAGTTTTGTGTGAAAGAAATTTCCAGGTTAATGGAGAAAATGGTGTAATAAGAAAGTGAAAGGTTTTCATGACTTGAGAAATATGTGTATGAAGATGAAGATATTGATGTTATTCAAGTGGTAACTCCAGAAAAATTTATCAGAGACCAAGTTCAGAGACCTGCAGAGTCTATTTTCGAATAGGTAATAGTTCTGGTAAGAAAAGTTCCACGAAAAATCTGTCAAGTTATATTTTTGCAGTTTTTATCCAACAAGGAAAGCAACGAAGCGAAAGAGGGACAGAAATGGAGCCAGGGTGGCTCACACCACCTTGTGGCACGGGTCCCCTCGCCGCTCCACCAGGTGGTGTGGCCACCCCAGAGTCCGTCTCCGACCCGTTTTCTCCCAGTACCTTCCTTTTGTTGTAAAACTCCGTAATATATAATCCCCCGGATCCCCCGAGGTTCGTATATCGTGTTCTCGTCGTGTTTTCATTTTGATCTCTTTCTGACAGGTAGAGTCTCTGTTTTGGATCCACGATGTCTTCCTCGGGATCAGCCAAGGAAGATTCCTCCACGAATATCATCAACATGTACATGTGTGAGTTGAAGATTCATCCCAAGGAGTTGTTGCTCGAAGATGGGGAGGTACGGATAAAAGAGGTTCAGGGCCATAAAGGTGAAGGAAGTCTGGAGGACAGGATGGAAGCACTGGAGCAAGAAGTCTTTAGGTACAAGAAGATGGTGGAATGCGAAGTGGACATAATCCATAAGATTTGTTCCGAACTCATCGCCGAGCACCAAAAGGAGACTGCTGAGCTTAAGAATGAAATTCTCTCACTCCACCGAACGAACAACCAACTGCAAGCACAACTCTATGACGTGCAAAATCAAAACTGTGAGTATGAGGTTAGGTTTACACACATAAGTGTTGCTGCTAGTTTCAGGTTGATGGAGACCAAGATGTATTTTGTTGATGGGGAGCCCTTACCTTGGAAGTCGGACAATGATAAGAGAACACCACCACCACCGAAGGATTAATTCGTCATCAGGTTTTGGCATCCCCTTGGTTTGTTCCAAGCTTGGGGGAGTGTCGCGGTATCACATCACTATCTTCTATCTTTTTACCTTTTTAGTAGAGTCATATCATGAATAGATAAGTTATCATGTAGGATGGTTTGCATTATGGAAGTGTCCCCCTCTAGTTAGATATCTATGTATCCCTTGGTGTGAGTTGCCATTATGGAATATTAATGAGAAGTTCTTTCATTTACTCTTTTGCATATCTTATATTAGTTTTCAATTTCTTTTATATGATTGATCTTGTTATTAGTATTGGTATCACTTTGAGATCATTGAGTAAATTTAGTTGGTTTTGGCAAACCTGGCTCGGTCAGTAGAAACACTATTTTGAGAATTGAATGAAAAGATAAAAGTACTCTAAAGAAATATAATTTCATCATCATCTTTCTTGATTGGCTCATCAGCTTAGTATTCTCTAGTTAAGATCTTTTGTGCTTCCAAGGAAGATTGCATGTTTGTTTTTATCACTTGTATGTTTGTCTGTTTCCTTCAACTCTTATACTTGCTACCTAGCCTTGCTAGCCAAAAACCTGTACTGAGAGGGAATACTTCTCATGCATCCAATCCTTAAACCAAAACCTATGCCATTTGTGTCCACCATACCTACCTATTAGCACTATTGCTATTCCAAGTAAATTCATGTTTTATCTACCTTCCGAATTAAACTTGTCATGTGAAAATTAGTGATTAAAGCTCTCATGAACTTGATGACACACTTTACTTTCTTGCACTTAATAAACTTGAACCATTGTGCTCATCTATGTTGCGTATATGCTTGCGCTTTGTAAGTTGTGAATTAGCAGAACCATGATGTCATGGGGAACGCTTTCAACATTGCACATATTTTAGTTGATATCATTCTCTTTTGTTTATGGATGTTGTTGGTGTGAAATGAAAGGGGAGCTTGTAAGTACATGGAGTTATGTATGTGCGTTAGAGAAACGCCTGGGCCGCTGGTCTAATCCCTGCCTAATCATGGTGGAAACCTGCAGCGTAACCGTAATGAGCAATCTATGAAGCATTCTTCTTAAAAAAAGAGATAGAGATTGAGAAAAGAAAAAAAGATGAGAAAAGAGGAAAGAGAGAAAAAAGCACCATTTTCCCATGGTAAATAAAAAAATTGCTGAGATGCTCGTTGTCTACTTGCCTTGTCATTTTAATATGGGGATTCTACTGTATCATCGGGCAAGGGGTACCCCGTTGGCGGTTCTCTATGATACACATATATTTACTATGACAAGAACTTACCGGTAACTAAACTTGAGTAGCATGAGGAGCAGCCCTCGTATTCAAGGGACATGAAATTTTCAACTTACAACTTGTCAAGCATATCCTCATATTTGATCACTTTAACCTTAATCACCTAAAGATGCCTATGATAGGGGAAATGAGAGCTGAAAGATAATAAGTACCATATTTTTTGGAAGCTCTTTATGAAACTTGAAATCCCTACTTCCCTCTCGAAGGGCCTATCTTTTACTTGTTAGTTGAGTCAGTAAACCTATTCCCTTCTATCTCAGCAAGTATTTTGAGTTGATGTGTTTGATTCATTCATATGATGATTTATTCAATCAAGTTTCTTATGTTCCTTGTTTTGCACATTGCTCTTATCTTAGTGTTTATTACTTTGAAAGCTATCATTGAAAACCATTACGTTTGAAAACTCCTGCAAATTGCCAACTATTCTTCGACCAAGAGATAAGTTTGCCATTACCAATTGTGATTTACTTTGTGTATATTTATTTGTGTTTCCTTTACCTATTGCAATTTAAGTTATATATAATAGTGAGTTGTCTTCTATTATGATTTATGTATTGATGAATGTGATGCTTCTTATCCGTATTCTTTTATAGACTCTTCACTCCCTAAACCTGAGGTCATGTTTATTGAGCTCAGTTTTTGCTTGGGGACAAGCGAAGTCTATGCTTGGGGGGGGGGGGGGTTGATACGTCCATTTTGCATCACTATTCTATATCATAATTTACTGTTATTCATTGATATATTTCATATTAAGGGATGATAATTATGTTATTTTAACTGTTTTCGCATGGTTGATGACTTTTCGAGCATGGACAACTGAGTGAGGATTCTGATGGAAAAGGGGCTGTTTGGAGGCAAAATTTGTGAAGATCGGAAAATCCAGGAAAATACATGGAAAATTCTATTTCTCTAGAAGACGAAGGATGCCAGAATAGGGAGTGGAGATGGGCCACAGGGGGTCCACACCAACCCCTGGCGCGGGGCACCCCTGGCCGCGCCACCAGGTGGTGTGGCCACCCTAGCCCACTCTTAGCTCTCCCCTTTGGCATATATTATCCCCACAAAACCCTAATACCTGGGGGAGCGACCACATAAAGGTTCTGCCGCCTCTACGGGGCAGAAAACTACGGAGAGAGAAAGATCTCTCTGGCCGACAGAATTTTGCCAGGGAAATTCCTTCCCGGAGAGGGGAGATCGTCACCATCAACACCACCATCAAGCTGGACTTCATCGGGATCATCATCATCACCACCACCATCATGTCCATCACCACCATCATCTCCACTCCATACCTCTATAACAATTGTGTTGAATCTTGCATCGTTCTTAGGGAAACTTTCCCGGTGTTGATTACTCCTTGTAGTTGATGCTATTGAGTGAACCATTGAATTATCGTTTATGTTCAGATTGTTACTTATCATTATTTCATCTCTAATCTTGATCCATATGATGTCTTGTGAGTAGTTCGTTTAGTTCTTGAGGACATGGGAGAAGTCATGTTGTTAGTACTGAAATTATGTTGAGAAAGATTCAATGGTTTGATATTTGAGTTGTGGTGTAATTCTTCTAGTGGTGTCATGTGAACGTTGACTACATGACACTTCACCTTTATGGGCCTAGGGGAATGCATTGTGTATTTGGCTACTAATCGTAGGGGTTGCCGGAGTGATAGAAACCTGAACCCCCATTAGGAAACCTTTGCACAAGGGATGTCAGGGTATTAGAGTTTAAAGCTGTGGTTAAGTTTCTACCTTAATTACTTTCTTGTACTTGCGGATGCTTGCAAGGGGTATAATCACAAGTATGTATTAGTCCTAGGAAGATCGGTACATTAGCACAGGTTCACCCACACAACACTTAGCAAACTAAAGAAGATTAATCAACTATATGAAGCGAAAGCACTTGACGATATTCCCGTGTGTCCCGAGAACGTTTGGTCATCTTAAGTAATACAACCGGCTTGTCATTTGCTAAAGAAAGGATTGGGCCACTTCCTGCATTTATTCTTATTGTCTTTTATTAACTCGTACTTTATTTATTTGCATTATCAAAAACCCCTAAAAATCCGTTTGCTAAGTATTTACAGAGAATTCCTGCTCCAAGCCACTCGCCAACACCTTCTGCTCCTCGTTGGGTTCAACACTCTTACTTATCAAAAATACTACGATACACCCCCTATACTTGTGGTCATCACCTTTGGCTTAGCATTTTGCTCAGTGGGGACTTGATATGGTGGGAAAACTTCACAAATCATCGCCAGGAGGACACGTCTTTCTGCTAGTAGTAGTCGACAAATTTACTAAATGGATTGAAGCAATGCCAGTCACCACCCAAGATGGAACTTCGGCTGTGAATTTTTGGTTTGGCGTACCAAACAACATCATCACAGACAATGGGACCAACTTCGCTTCCAATGAGTTCAAGGAGTATTGCGAGGAGATGGGCATCAAAGTAAGCTACAGCTCGGTAGCTCACCCGCAAACAAATGGACAGGTGGAAAAGCCAATGGACTAGTTACTGTTGGACTTAAGAAAAGACTTCTAGCAGCGCTTCAAAGAGCAAAAGGAGCATGGGTTGATGAATTACCATCGGTATTATGGAGTTTACGTACAACTCCAAATAATTCAACACAAGAGACACCTTTCTTTTTGGTCCACGGTGCAGAAGTCGTGCTTCCTGTTGAGGTGTCACATGAATCCCCAAGAGTAGCTGCATATGATAAAGAGGAATCAAGAGAAGCACTTGAAGATGATGTGGATGCACTTCATGAAGCTCGAGATGAAGCCCTACAAAGAGCAACTATGTACCAGCAAAACTTGCGCAATTACCACAGCAGAAGATTGTGGCCTAGGTCCTTCGCATTAGGGGACCTAGTTCTTCGCCTCAAGCAAGATGGCCATAAGAAGTTGGAATCCCCATGGGAAGGACCATACATCGTCACAGAAGTTATTCCCGGAGGAGCATATCGACTACAAGACAAAAAGACTGGAGTAAATTACTCAAATCCATGGAACGTAGCACAGCTACGACACTTTTACGCATAAGATTACTTACAATATGATAAGAGTTACAGTTCGGCTTCTTAAGCCAGAGTATCCAGGTCAATGGCTAGATTCCATGCGCCCAACGAATAATGTATCATCAAATTTTTTGCCTTATGTATAAAGAGATAAGTTTTTCATTCCTTAAGCTCTTTATTATTATTCAAAAGATCTATGTTTTCCATCAAGTTAACAACAACTATGAGCCTATGTCTAGATACAGGCATCCGAACATAGCCTCGGGGGCTACTCCTATCGAGAGCGCTGGCGTGCACCCAATAAAAATACAATTGTGTATAAAGCAAAATATTTATGATTGAAAAGTACCTTTGAGTCTTACATCAATGTATCCTCAAAAAGCTATCCTCAAAAGAAAGATTACTCCTATCGGGAGCCAGTATAAAGCATTAAAACTATTTGGTAAATCAGCCCAGTAGGGCAACCGCCAAAAAAGAAAAAAATCTCGGATCACGCTTAAACGCGACAAAAATCCAAATGTCGTGTTCAGAAACATGAAGGTAAGACCTCATGATTCATCTTGTGTGGCCTGGTAATCGCACAAGAATGCGCCCTAGAAATAAATATCCGTATCAACGATACGATGAAAAATCCCGAGGGACGCGTTGGGTACCCAATAAAATAGAAGCTAGAATTCAGTATTCGGTAAGACCTCAGTGGCCCGAACTGAATTACGCCAGTAATAAATTCCAAGTTCAGGCCTGGGGACTTGAATTTGATGTAGGACAACCTTGTTTTTTCCCAGGAGGAATTAACTGATTCCCGATACGTCAGAAGCATCAGACTCGTTGTACCAAATCCCTATAAAACACACAAAAAATGATACAAATAAAGGAAAAGAAACTTTGAGACTAAACCTGAAACTACAAATCAACTAGAGTCTCGGGAGCTACTGACATAGGTACGATTATTCGGATGCTTATGATTTGCTGCCCTATGATGGCAAAAAGGCTTACGGCCCATGAAGATTTCAGATAATAGCTGAAATGGATCGTATGGGAACCTAGAGGGGGGTGAATAGGTGCTACTTCAAATTTTAATGCTTTTTCAATTTTAGGCTTGACATGAAAGGTAAATTCTCTAGATGGACTATTATGAAGAATTTCCCTATATGCAAACCTAACTACTGGCGAGTAAAAGGCGAGTGGGAAAGAGGAACGAGTGAACCGTAGTGAAGCACGCGGAGACACAGGATTTGTTTTACCGTAGTTCCTTCCTTGTTAAGGGAAGTACATCTGCGTTGGAGGGGTGGGTGGTACTAAGACCACCACGCCATAATAGGCCTCACCCTGTTCTCTGATGGATCTCACCACCAAAGGCCTGATCCACCTTTCCACTATAGGAACCCTTCGAGGCGGGAACCGGCGCCTTTACACAACTAGCAGGGCACAACTCCACAATCAAATTGGAGGCTCCCATAATGACAACAAGCTGCCACAAGAACAAGTTATCAATAGCAAAACACAAGATCTAGATATTAATAAGAATACTAGATTGGGGATTTCTGCAAATGAATGGAGAGGAGTTGATGCGCTTGATTCGTGATGACGATGTGGATTGCCTCCTCCTTCAATTCCCCCAAAGATCGAAGCCTTCGGGTGGTTGAAGTGGGAGATCGAGACAGAGAGCTCTTGCAATGGGTCTGACACTTTTCGAACGAATCAAGTATTCTGCCTGAAGGGGATGAAGGGGCTTTTATACCCCCCCCCCTTCCCCAACTGAGTCGTTCGAGCCTTTGGGGGCTGGATTATCTGGCCCAAGTGAGGGCCGGATTATCTAGCCTGGGGAAAACTCCGCCCCAAACTCGGATTATCCGGCCCTGGCCCTGGGGACCGGACAGAAGCTCGCGCGGGATGGCCCTAGGGACCGGATTATCCGGCCCTAGGGGAGGGATGGATTATCCGGCTGGGAAAATTCCGCCCTAGCCACGGAATATCCGGGGGTAATTCCGCCCCCAAACAGAAGCTCGCGTAGACGCTCTCTTGGGGGATTCGCCTAGGGCCGGATTATCCGGCCCAACATGAGGGCCGAATTATCCGGCCCAGGGAGAAATCTGCCCCAGAGCCGGACTGTCTAGGAGAAAATCTGCCCCTAGACAGAGGCTCACGCGCAGCCAACCCTGGCCAAAATGGTCCGGCCGGATTATCCGGCCCATGAAGGGGGCGGATAATCTGGTCCCCCAAACACTCAAAACTCCTGCAACATTTAGTGCACATTAGAAACTACATGGTATTGTTATCTAACACACAAAACATAGGGAACCATGCAATGTTCTTTTGATCTCCCCCTTTTTGGTGTTAGATGACAATACTAGGATTTGCAAGAAAGTTCACAAGACCACCAACAATAAATACATGAAAGAGACTCCCCCTCAATGTGTGCATACTAAAAATTTGCATTTGAATACAAATGCACACAAATAGGTACGGGTCTATTCCATTGAAATATAAATAGCATAATCATACCCCTGAGATAGAGAGAGGCATCCTTCATATAGCCACTATTACCAATGTGATAACCATTATAAACGCCTTTCTCGAGATAGATAACCAATATTATAGGATATGATAGATGAATCCATAGGAGTAATCCACGAGATAAATCCAGAGCCACACAAACACAAAGTTTCATACAAACCAAACCACAAATTAAAGTTCAATGCTAAATGGGCACAAGCGAGAAAACGACGAATAGAAAAAGTGCAAATGCTTGTGCCCGACCCATGCAAATCCTTAGACCTAACAGAACTACTTCTCCCTCTTTGGCATCGAGACGCCAAAAAGGAAGAAGAGCGATGCTAACGCCCCAAGGTATCACTCGTAGTCCTCGTCCTCATCCTCATCCTCGTCCTCGTCCCCATCCTCGTCCTCATCCTCAAGCTCCTCGGTGTCATCGTCCTCATCATCAGCAGTGGACGTGAAAGGGAACAGGTGACGCTCCAGCTCTCCATAGTTAAGCCCAGAAGAAGAGTTCCACTGAGCATATGGTGTGGGAGTAGTAGGAACAGGGGGTTGCCCGAAGCACCGGACACATGGTGAAGAATGAGCTGCTGAGTGTGAGCCATCTCGTGGCGCTGCTTGTAAGCCTCATATTGACCCTTGCGAGTGTCCACTCCCATGCACAGAATGTTCCGCTGGAACCAGTTCAGCTGCTTGATCTCACGAGCAACAGGAGGCACTGGGGGCCTACGAGCACTGGCACGAGCATCCCTCATGAGACCCTCAGGAGCAAAAGAGGGGTGAGAGGTCTTCCTAACCTTGGTGTAGATCTTCTTTGCCTTGTGCACAACATCAATGTTAAAATCTTCAGATGGAAGCAGGTGCTTGATGAGCATCATAATGTAGGGAGCATAAGGAATGGACAGCCTGTTGAACATTGCATCAGTCAATTCATGGTAAATGAAGTCCATCACATCTAGTTGGTACTACACGGACTCATCCTCGCACAAGGAAACCTCATGAGAGAAGTCTAGGAGCCGGACCAGGTGACCACAGATGATATCATTGTTGCCTCCACTCGGGGTGATAGAATCACGGAAGAGGCCCACCAAGGCAGCATAGATTGGAGCAAGACTAGCAAAGGTGCCCACAATACCATTGTCCATCGTGCACGGAGGGAGGACTGCATCTTTATTGGGCTTGAGTTGGGTGATGATACGGTAACCACTAGCACGGTCCCTATGGCGGAAGGGATAGCCAAGAACTTCAGCAAACACATGGAAATCAGCACTCATAGGCCTGTCACGAGTCATCCACTTCATAGTGCTATGCTCATCACCACAAATAACCAAGGTGGAAAAGAACTGCTTCACAACCTCGGAATCATAGGAGAATTGGAGAGCCATGAGATGGTGAAGCCCCATCCGCTCAGCCACATACATGGCATCAACAAGGTGAGGCTTTTCCAAGGCCTCAGCAAGAATCAGCGGGTGCATAGGCCTAATCTTCAGCCGGGCATACACAAATTCATAGATTCCTTTCTGTTCAGCACACCAAAAACGAGAATCACCCAGCTCAGTATCATGTGCCAACTCAGCAAACAGATCACGGTGACGAATAGAATAAAAAGTAACGGGATCCAGCGACTTATAGTTAATCTTGGGATCTTTGCCCTTCCTCTTGGACACACCCCTCCTGGATCTCTCCCTCTTTTCCTGCTCAGCCATGCGGTCAGCCTCTTTCTTTCTTCTTCTCAGTTCAACTTCGTCCACAGTATTACCCTCACCGTCTACCCTGAAATAGAGACCACGAGGACGACGCTTGTATGTCTTGGGAGCACTGGAACCACCTATGAAGAGAACAAGGTGGATAGCATGGGGATAAGCATACACACAAGTCCAAGAGAGAACGTAGAAAAAGTAGGCAAATAGTTCATAGTCCAATCCTACTCAATGCACAAATCTATACGAAACTGAACATGTGTTTAGTCTGTCAGGCCAGATTATCCGGCTTGGCAAGGGCCGGATAAATTTTCAGAATCGCCTAGATTGAATGCAAAAGATTAGATCGGGCCTAGATACTGCAAGACTACGATTTCTACGCGAAATAACATCCTTCTAGACAATGTTCCACCCAACAAGCAACACATCTAGCGAAAGATGGAGAGAGAGGGAGTTACCATCACTCATTGGAGGAAGAACACGGAGGAGAAGGTACCCGAAGGCGCGGAGAAGAAGATCCGGGGAGGCCCAGAGAATCCGGTGGCCGGAGAGGCTCCGGGGAGGGTGGGGGACGGCAGGCGGCGGTGGAGGAGAGGGAGAGGGTCAGGGGGAGAAGTGATGCTCGTTATGAGCCCTTCCTCCCGACCCCATCCCTTAAGGACTAAATCCGCCAGGGCCGGATTATCTGGCCTATACTTGGGCCGGATTATCCGGCCTAACTTCTGAATTTCTGTTAGACATAGAATCAGGCCCGCGTGTCCCCAAACAACACCCCCACAAGGTGTACAAGGGACTTGTGTGCAAGAATAGATGGTTTAGGGGTAGGGAAAGGCTTAGGATTTAGAGAACCAAACTGAGATGGTACTACACACTCAAAATTGCATGAGTCAAATCAACCAAAGGCCAAAATTAAATGTGATTCCCATAAGAACAAGAGATGAGCAAGAACAACCAAAGAGATCCAAATAAACTCAACTCTTCTCATGGAAGAGGGCGGTGGCCGAAGCCACCTTGTTGGAGTGTATGGTATGACACAATGAAGATATATCTTGGGTTCATGACCAATACTCATCAATAGGCTCACATATCACAAAACGATATTAAGAGGAATGATTTGACTTGCTTTCGGCATTACGAGCGGAGGGTTAGCCCAATCGATTAGGACCACACTCCCCCTGTGTCTATGCCCACATCTAGACCAAATAAGACCGAGATGTACGAGTGAGTGCATGGGTAATCAAGACAAGCTCCTTGAATCAACGATATTTAGCTCATTCCTCAAGTAACAAAACCTTGCTTCATCAAGTGGCTTCGTGAAAATATCAGAAAGTTGGTTCTTCGTGCTCACAAAAGATAGATCAATATCGCCTCGAGCAACATGGTCCCAAATAAAATGATTTTGAATCTCAATATGCTTCGTCCTTGTGTGTTGTACCGGATTGTATACAATTTTGATTGCACTTTCATTATCGCATAAAAGAGGCACTTTGTCACAATTGACACCGTATTCCTTTAAAGTTTGCCTCATCCATAATAACTGAGTGCAGGCACTAGCAGCAGCAACATATTCAGCTTCGGCGGTGGAGAGTGATATACAATTTTGCTTTTTAGAAGACAAACAGACTAGAGATCTTCCCAAGAACTGATAAGCTCCAGAAGTTGATTTCCTTTCATCCTTATCACCAGCCAAATCTGAATCAGTATAACCACATAGAGAGAAATTGGAGCCCTTGGGATACCATAGACCAAAGCTAGGGGAATGAACCAAATATCGGAAGATCCTCTTGACCGCCACTAAGTAGCTTTCTGTAGGAGCTCCTTGATACCTTGCACACACCCCCACACTCAACACAATATCGGGTCTAGATGCGCAGAGGTAAAGAAGGGAGCCGATCATGGACCGGTATACCTTTTGGTCCACATCTTTACCGTGAGGAATGAGTTCAAGGTGACATTTTGTTTGCATCGGAGTGGCAACGCCATTAAGATCCATCATCTTGAATCTCTTGAGCATGTCTTTGATGTATTTTGCTTGATTGATGAAGTTTCCTTCTCTAAGTTGCTTGATTCGAATCCAAGAAAGAACCGTAACTCCCCCATCATAGACATCTCAAACCTGTCAGTCATAAGATTTGAAAATTCATCATTAAAAGCTTTATTAGTAGAGCCAAAGATAATGTCGTCTACATATAGTTGGCATACGAAGAGCTCCCCCTTAACTTTATTAGTAAAAAGAGTGGGATCGATTTGCCCAACTTCGAAGCCATGCTCTAATAAGAGCTCTTTAAGGTGCTCATACCACGCATATGGGGCTTGTTTAAGGCCATAGAGTGCCTTATCGAGCTTGTAGACATGGTTTGGAAAGTTAGGATCCTCAATACCGGGGGTTGCTTTACATATACCAACTCATGTAGAGGACCATTAAGAAAAGCACTCTTAACGTCCATTTGTTGTAATTTAAAATTATTATGAGCATCATAAGCAAGAAGGATACGAATGGACTGAAGACAATCACAAGAGCATAAGTCTCGCCGAAGTCAATGCCCTCAACTTGGGAGTAGCCTTGTGCCACGAGTATCGCCTTGTTCCTCACAACAATGCCATTCTCATCTTGCTTGTTTCTAAATATCCATTTAGTGTCAATAACATTGTGGCAATCCTTGGGCTTCTCTACTAATTTCCAAACCTTGTTGCGTTCAAAGTTATTCAACTCTTCATGCATAGCAACAACCCAGTCCAGATCTTCAAGATCTTCAAACACTTTCTTGGGTTCTACCATTGAGATGTGAGCTTGATGCTCACCGAAACTTGCCAACTCCCTTCTTGTGGAGACCCATCGTCGAAGATCACCTACAACTTTGTCAAGAGTGTGACCCCTTAACTCAAGGTTCCTATCGGCATGATCTTTGCAACGAAGTTCAATTAGCTTGTTGTCTCTTGGGGGAATAACTTCATCATTTGAGTCTTTGTTGGAATCATTGGTTTGGCCTTGATCTGAAGCTTGATTGGCAGGAGTAGGCGATGGTGAACCTTACCCTTGATGAGGATCAACAGCCATAATAGGAGGCTGCTGCACTTCAGAGGTTTCAGGGCCGGATAATCCGGACGAGGGTGGGGACGGATAATCTGGCCTAGGAGACCCTGAAACAGCTTCACCAGGTTGCCTGGAGCTGGCTTGAATTGGCGAGGGGCCGGATAATCCTGGGTCAGCCAAAAAATCCGGCCTGGGACTTGTAGTTGTTTCTTCGAGATGATGAACAGTATGGTCGTCATTGGAGTGATGGCCGGATAATCCAGTGTCGACCAGATAATCCGACATGGAGCATACAGGAGCATGTTGACCTTCAGTATTTGGAGGAGTTGGTGTAGAAGTTTCTCTCGTGGTTGGAGCATGTTGAGTCTGTGTAGATGAGGGATCTACGTGAGTAGAGCATTGTCCTTCCCGATCCGCCACAAGGGGTTCCTCAATGGGGCATAAAAATCCCACGCCCATTCTTCTTATCGCATCTTGGGGTATTTCAACATCTGCATCACAAATATCAACTTGCCCCGCATGGGAGCCATCATTTTCCTCGAATACCACACTACAAGATTCTACAGCAGTTCCGGAGAGCTTATTGTAGACTCTATAAGTGTGGGATTCAGCCCCATAACCAACAAAAATACCTTCTAAAGCCTTAGACTCAAATTTACATAAACGAACTCCTTTGATGAGAAAGAAACACTTACAACCAAATACCCGGAAGTATGAAATGTTTGGCTTGTTACCGGTAAGTATTTCATACGGAGTCTTGTCCAAGATTTTACGGAGGTATAGCCGGTTGGATGAATGACAAGCGGTAGAGATTGCTTCAGCCCAGAAGTTATATGGAGACTTGAATTCAGCTAGCATAGACCTTGCCATATCCATTAGGGCCCGGTTCTTCCTCTCAGCAACACCATTTTGTTGAGGGGTGTATGCAGCGGAGTATTCATGTCCTATCCCCTCTTCACTTAATAATTCATTTAAGGTGTAGTTCTTGAACTCGGAGCCGTTATCACTTCTTATTGCCAAAATGGGGACATTGTATTGACGTTGAACCTCATTGGCAAAGTCGATGGCTGTTTGTTGAGTCTCGCTCTTTAACTTGAAGAAATAGACCCAAGTGTATCTTGAGTAATCATCAACGATCACAAGGCAATACTTCTTCCCACCGAGTCTTGCATGTGATGGAGGACCAAAGAGGTCCACATGAAGGAGCTCCAAGATCCGTTTTGACGAAATAATAGTCTTCCTTTGATGAGGAGAGTCATGCATGTTCCCTTCAACACAAGCCCTGCAAACATGATCTTTGGCAAAGGAAACATTTTATTTTAGTCCAAGGATGTGGCCACCCTTGTGGAGACTTTGCAAAGTTCTCATATTGACGTGGGCTAGTCGGCGATGCCATAACCAACCCGCGTCCGCCTTTCCGAAAAGACACATCGGGCCTGTAGTGGTTTTCCCCGAAAAGTCCACCACGTACAGGTCATTTTTGACATATCCCACGAAAGCGACTTTTAGAGACTTGCTCCACAAGAGTACCACCAAATCAGCATCAATAAAAACTGTAAAGCCCATCTTACCAAGGGCGTGAACTAAAAGTAAATTGTAACCGAGGGTCTCAACAAGCATGACGTCCACGAGAGAGATATCGTGAGAAACCACAACTTTGTCGAGACCCAATACCTCAGATTTTGACTTGTCACCATAGGAGACGGTTATATGATCATGATTTTGCCGCATCTTCGTGATGATCTCCTTGCTTCTGGTCATATGACTTGTGCACCCGCTGTTGAGTACCTGACATGGGTATGCCCAATAGGCACTCGACTACAGCCTACCTGGTGCGGCCCGATAGAAGTCCCACTCGACGAATTGCTAAGGTCCATGACGCCTATGACGGTTCGAGTGATACGAAGCCTACAAGGACACAGACTCCTGGCATAACAAGACAAGGAAAGTACAAGACTAGACTAGATACGAACTCTGACTTGTAAACCAACTCGTATTGGTACCTGAGACCTAGCATCCCCATATATAAAGGCTAGGAGGGTCCAACGAGGAGGAGAGGCTATGCCACAATAGATCTAGACACACGCAACCCTAGTTTCCACCACCTTCGCCAGATTGCATCTGCGCACCATTGTAATCTTCGATTCGTTTGATAATTCCACGAGCAGACAAGCAGGAGTAGGGACCTCTACGAGGCCTGAACCTGGGTAAATCTTGGAGTCCCATGTGTGCTTGTTTGCTAGCCGATAGATGTCTCCAGCGCTCCCTCCTTCTCCAAAACCCAAGTCCATAACAATGGGCATTGATGAGTTAAACCCTCATCAATTGACGCCGTTTGTGGGAATGGAAGTGCTGATGTTGCGATCTCGATGGCCTCAACACCTGCGATCTACGATTCGCCTATTTTTGAAAGCAAATATACTTCGACTCCGGTCTCGACGTGCTGAATTTCTTCATCAAAGTGTCCACGATAGCCACTTTTCCTTCACCAGCACCAACGCAGGAATTAACACACAGATTGGTTTGGTCCGATTGATTAGCCACCAGTGGTTGGATCGTCGATTGTTGTCCAGAATAAGGAGATCAACGCCAGTACCGTAGATAGTTAATTTCAAGTTGGATGTTTCCTCTGACAAGTTTTGTGGCAGACGGATCAAATAAAAAAAAGAGAAGAGCAGCAAGACGATGAGTCGATCGCATGCATCAATACGAGTCATGTTTGGTCCAAAAAAGTAATCAGAGAGCTATGCCGCATAGGATCTACAAATATTTTACTCCTTGTATCCTCACGTGAAGGGTTGGCGAATCACATGCATCAGTACGAATCAATTCTTTGAACTTTAGATTGCTATGTGCCTGCTACAGGAAATTTCAATCCGGCTACGCAAATTAGATGTGACTTGTTCAGGTCGAAAAGCGCAACCTTGAGACAGAAGTCGTGAAGACAACCAGTCCACTGCATCAACTCTATCTACCACGCAACTCCGTCCATCATGACTGGCCAACCGCGCGACTTCGTCGACCCCACGCTTTCAGCTCCGGCAACCCGCTGTATTCTTCAAATGCGGCGACCGCTGCAGTCTTCGACTACGGCAATCTTCGGATGTGGAACACGCCACCACAATCGGCTTCGGCGAATCGATGCCGCGTTGACTCCGGTTCGCCGCATCGGCTCATGGACGCCGTCGCGACGCCATTAACCACCTCGACGCTACACTCGGGGGCTCCTTCGTCTCCAGCGACCTTCTATGGTCTTCGGCTTCAGTGACTCGAGGGATCCTTCGTCTCCGGCCACGAGACCCGCTATATTCTTCATCTCCGGCCACCCGCCATGGCCTTCGACTCCACCGAGAGCTTCATTGCTGCCTTTGGCTGCGGCGACCCACTGCGGTCTTTGGCTCCAGCGACTCGGGGGCTCCCTCGGCATCGGTGACCCGGTGCGGTTTTCGACTCCGGAGACCCGCTGCGATCTTCAGCTCCAGGTACTCGGGGGCTCCCTCCTCTACAGCGACTCGCCGCGTCCTTCGATTCCGGCAACCTTTCTGCGGTCTTCGGGTCCGGTGACCCGAGACGGCATTCGGCTGATGTGGCCTATTATAGTCTTTGGATGCGGCAATTCGTCATCATCACGCGATTTCGATCCGCCGCGTCAACTACGTCCGCCGTGTGACCCACTGCTACGTCAACTACATGACCGCTTCACAACTTTCGACCGCCACATTGACTACTCGACCGGTGTCGATCTCGCGACCTGTTGCAGTCTTCCACTCCAGCGATTTGCTACGATCTTCGACTCCAACTACTCGGGGCTCGGGGGCTCCCTCCGCTTCGGCGACCCGCCGCGGTCTTCAACTTCAACGACCGGATACGGTCTTTATGTCGGGTGACTCGTGGGCTCCCTCGACTCCCGCGACCACAAGCTACTACAATCTTCGACTCCCGTGACCTGCCGATCGCATCGGATCTTATGACTTGTTCACCACGACAACAACCAACAAAGCTAAGTTTCCCTCTACTCAGAGCTGATTATTTTTAAATCGCACTCGAAACACTCGGGGGCTGCGCCCTCTTCGAGTAACCTAATGTGTCGTCGACTCCACGCACTCGAGCACCTCATAGCGACAGCCTGAGTAGCCGATTCTACCTGATCGTCGAATCCTTGAACTCCGAGTACCTCGGCAAGGTACTGAGACTGAGGGTAATCAGGCTAACGAAAAGTCCTAGCATACAGTGCAAAAGTGTCGACTCGATTGGCACCAGAATCTTACTTTACAAACTGACATACAAATATTCTTTACAAGATACAAGTACTTCCCAATTCTTCATGTTTACTGCAGCTTACAAAGATGTCGACTACATCGAGCTATTCTATCGGATCCTCCAATAGGAGTCGACAAAATAAATGACTACGCCATACACTCAAGACCCGAGTCGAGTTCCTCCTCAGATGGTTGCATCGCTTGATGCTACAAAGACACGGTGCTAGCGACGCACCCGACAGAAATGATTGTGTCAACTCCATCTGCATCATCGATTCACCTAGCTAATCGCCGCATGATTTGACTACATCGTTGACTCTTGCATCCTTATGCGTGAGACGCTGACTCGATGCACTTCCGGGTGAGTGGTTTCTCCTCGCGTGATTTTTAACTGCGTCTACAAGATACAATACTCGAGTCTCTGCCCGAGTCTACGACTCTGCCAGACACTCGGGGGCTACTCCAAGCTGGAGTGCTGGTCACGCATATACAAGATCCTCGAGTGACACGCTCTGAATCCTCACTCGAATCCACGATTCGACTAAGGACTCGGGGGCTACTCCCATAGGGAGCGCTGGCTGCGCACCCCAAGAAATTTGTGAAGATATCCAAGCATTATGAAAACCCTTCACTCGAATCTACGATTCGATTGTGGGCTTCGGGTAACTCCCATAGGGAGCGCTGAAAGCATATTCGACTGAAACAAGCAAAAGACGATAGCAGTCGCAAAATACTTATAGTCCCCACTCGAGTCTACGACTCGAATAGGCACTCGGGGGCTACTCCCATAGGGAGCGCTGGTCGCGCACCCTATGATTATTTTTCCTTGTACATCGTACTGTGTGTCGATAACATCCACACTCGAATGCTATGGCGATTCCACCTCATATTTTCCCTGCAAAGAGATTACATCTCCTGGGCCACCTGAATCAGCTCCACGATGACAACATTCGGATGCCACGCTTACAGCGTGAAGTTAAGACCTGAATAAGGCCTGGCAACGCATCTGCTGCGCTCTACCAGAAATAATCCGTACCTACAGGTACGATGAATAAGCCTTGATGAACGCGTCGAGTGCTCACATTTACACACTGGGATTCGACTCTATAAGACCTTCGCGGCCTGAGTCAAATTACGCCAGCACTTTTCCAAATTCGAGTCCAGGGACTCGAGTTTGAGTAGGTGACGTTGTTTTTTCCCTAGAGCAATTAACTAGTATCGATCTGTCGAGCGCACCAGGCACGTTTACCATCATCCCTATGAACTGCTATAAATTTCAACTAACCCGATGAACTTCCGGGTGAAGTGCTTCGCACTCGACACAATTGTCGACTCCGACATCGTAATGCAAGGTGCTCAGGACTTCTGAGTCTCCATCCGAATCTACGATTCACATGGACACTCGGGGGCTACTGACATGGGTATGCCCAATAGGCACTCGACTATAGCCTACCTGGTGCGGCCCGATAGAAGGCCCACTCGACGAATTGCTAAGGTCCATGACGCCTATGACGGTTCGAGTGATACGAAGCCTACAAGGACACAGACTCCTAGCATAACAAGACAAGGAAAGTATAAGACTAGACTAGATACGAACTCTGACTTGTAAACCAACTCGTATTGGTACCTGAGACCTAGCATCCCCATATATAAAGGCTAGGAGGGTCTAATGAGGAGGAGAGGCTACGCCACAATAGATCTAGACACACGCAACCCTAGTTTCCACCACCTTCGCCAGATTGTATCTGCGCACCATTGTAATCTTCGATTCCTTGGATAATTCCACGAGCAGACAAGCAGGAGTAGGGACCTCTACGAGGCCTGAACCTAGGTAAATCTTCGAGTCCCTTGTGTGCTTGTTTTCTAGCCGATAGATGTCTCTAGCGCTCCCTCCTTCTCCAAAACCCAAGTCCATAACAATGGGCATTGATGAGTTAAACCCTCGTCAGTACCCATTTAGACCCACCGGAAGCATAGCCCTGCAAGAAAGTTACTTCTTGGTTTTAGGTACCCATTTTTCAATGGGTCCTCTCATGTTAGTGACAAGGGTCTTGGGAACCCAAATAGACCAAGGAATGTAACAATCATAAGGCCCTACATAACTAGCATAAACATCACCATAATAATCATGATATAGCTCATAGTTAGGATTGTTTGCCCCTGCAAAACCATCATAATTAGACTTGTCATTAGTGGTGGTGCTAGTCTTTGGTTGAGCAGTCTTGCTCTTCTTCTTCTTCTTCTTCTTCTTCTTCTTCTTCTTGTTCTTCTTGTTCTTTGCCTTGGGAATATAACCAAGACCCTCTTTTCCATTGTTTGTTCTTTGCTTGATAAGAACCTCATCTATAACTTCTTTACCTTTGTGTTGAGATCCCTTTGTAAGTTCAACTTGTCCACAAGAAGGTGTGGAGGTGTTGGGCATATTATGCTTCTCCAATTCAGTTTGGAGCTGATCATGAGACTCATTTAGAGTAGAATGTTCACTCTCCAAAGCCTTGTGAGCAATGTCAAGTTTCTCAAACTTCTCCAAGAGTCTAGCATGAGCAGCCCCAAATTCAATCTTTTCCTTTTTTTGTTTCTTTACCTTAGCAAGAGCGTTGTCACGTTCTTTGATGAGCTGAGCAACAACCTCTTCATGGGACTCTTAAATTGACTCAAGTATCTCTTCCAAGGATACTCGAGCTTCCTCTTCTTCTTCCAAGGCATTCTTCAAGGAAGCTATCTCCAAGGCATCTTCTCTTTCAATTCTGCCCTTTTCTTCGAGGAGATCTTCGGCTTGGGCAAGTTGACTCATAAGAGCATCAAAATGAAGTTTGTGCTCACCTTGCAAGTTAGTGAAAAGTTGTCCAAAGCAATAACTTCTTCTTTCATCCTAAGACTAGTATGATCATCCATATCCATATTTATGTTAGTCTTAGGAAATGAAGAACTAGAAGATGATACCTCGGACCTTGTTGCCATCAGACAAGTGACATTGTTGTTGATGACGTTTTCATTTGGAGAGTCGAAGAGAGATGATGGAGTCTATGTGGTGGCTATAGCAGCCACCTCACGAGAACTATCTTCATCCTCTTCATCTTCACTTGCAGAGGAATATTCTCCTTGTGCCACCAAGACAATCTTGGGTTGCTTCTTGTAAGGGCCATTCTTTTTGATAAATGGCTTTTTCCTAGTTGCCTTGGATTTTTCTTTAAGGATGAGTCTGCCACCATTGTCTTCTCTATTTTGATATGGACACTCAGCCACAAAGTGTAGCCTATCTCCATAATTGTAGCATGTTCTCAGTTTTGGGCCATTTTCTCTTCTTCCACTTAATCCATTCTTGTGCTCGAGTTCCGACTTGGCCTTGGCTGGATCCTTCCCAAAGTTCCTTGCATCGAAGGCCATGTACTCACCATGAGCACGCTTGACTTCCACGGGGCAGTCCATGGAGACACCCTCGAAACCCTTTTCATCCTCATCTTGCTCAACAACATTTGCCTTTAGAGCAACATTGACCCCTTTTTGCATTCCAATGGCTCGGGCACGGGCATCTTCCGCGTTCTTAGTTGCAACCTTGAATGATGCCATTTCTTGCATGACTTCATTGGAAGTCATTTGATGGTAGTTGTGTCTTCCTTGCAAGCTCTTCAAGTCTGTTGGCTCAAAAGGCATTAGAGCACTCACGTATTTCCTTTTTATCCAAGCATCATCAATGTGAGTGGCTCCATGCTTTCTAAATATTGTTGCGATGCCCTTGAGTCTTCTATACATGTCTTCATGGTTTTCACCATCCAACATGTAGAATCCTTCAGCTTCATTACTAAGGGCATCATACCTATTCCTTCTCATGCTTTCATTTCCAATAAAGAGGTCGGTGAGAGCATCCCAAGCTTCTTTAGCTATGTTGAGATACTCAATGTGGGGCATGTCCTTGGGACCCACTCCGAGTTGTATCATGTGGAGAGTCGTTGCATTGAATTGGCTATCCACAACTTCTCTTCTTGTCAAGTTGGTGTGATCTCCAATATGAAGACCCTCTTCGATAATCCTCCAAAGTTCAATTGAAGAGCTGCATACATGAGACTTCATTAAGAATTTCCATTGATTAAATGAAGATGCAGTAAGCTTGGGTGGATCACCCCTATTGTTTATATGAGGATGAGGGATAGGTGGGTCGGGGGAATATAAGTGGAACCTCACTATAGTCCTCCTTACCACTTCCCTTCTTGGAGGCGGAACCATTATGTTTTCACCTACCACTTCATCTTCCTTGGATCCGGTGTTAGCCTTATCCTTGGATGAGGGAGTGGCAGCCTCAGAGGATGATGGAGATGGGGCTACGGATGATGTGAGGCGAGCAATCATTTCTTGCATCTCCTCCATCTTGGTCTCAAAGGATTTCAACAAGGTTGTTTGCAATGTCTTGAGGTCATCCGTTGTGACCTTGTCCACAGCCTCATTCCCATTCTCCTTGCTACCCATACTTCTCTTAGGCGGTTAAGCCCGAACAAAGAGCCGGGGCTCTGATACCAATTGAAATGGATCCTATGGGCACCTAGCGGGGGGTGAATATGTGCTACTTCAAATTTTAATGCTTTTTTCAATTTTAGGCTCGACACAAAAGGTAAATTCTCTAGATGGACTATTATGAAGAATTTCCCTATATGCAAACCTAACTACTAACGAGTAAAAGGCGAGTGGGAAAGAGGAATGAGTGTACCGTAGTGAAGCACGCGGAGACACGGGATTTGTTTTACCGTAGTTCCTTCCTTTTTAAGGGAAGTACATCTGCGTTGGAGGGTTGGGCGGTACTAAGACCACTATGCCACAATAGGCCTCACCCTGTTCTCCGATGGATCTCACCACCAAAGGCCTGATCCACCTTTCCACTATAGGAACCCTTGGAGGCGGGAACCGGCGCCTTTACACAACTAGTGGGGCACAACTCCACAACCAAATTGGAGGCTCCCGTAATGACAACAAGCTGCAACAAGAACAAGTTATCAATAGCAAAACACAAGATCTAGATATTAACAAGAATGCTAGATCGAGGATTTCTCCAAATGAATGGAGAGGAGTTGATGCGCTTGATTCGTGATGACGATGTAGATTGCCTCCTCCTTCAATTCCCCCAAAGATCGAAGCCTTCGGGTGGTTAAAGTGGGAGATCGAGAGAGAGAGAGAGCTCTTGCAATGGGTCTAACACTTTTTGAATGAATCAAGTATTCTGCCTGAAGGGGATGAAGGGGCATTTATACCCCCCCCTTCCCCAACTAAGTCGTTGGAGCCTTTGGGGCCCAAGTGAGGATCGGATTATCCGGCCTAGGGAAAATTCCGCCCTAGACTCGGATTATCAGGCAGAAAATCCACCTACGAACAGAAGCTCGCGCAGGCTAGCGCTTGACATCCTCTCCTGGGGACCGGATTATCCGGCCCTAGGGGAGGGCCGGATTATCCGGCTGGGGGAAATTCCACCCTAGCCATGGAATATCCGAGGGAAATTCCACCCCCAAACAGAAGCTCGCGCAGATGCTCTCTTGGGCGATTCCCCTGGGCCGGATTATCCGGCCCAACATGAGGGCCAGATTATCTGGTCCATGGAGAAAATCCGCCCTAGAGCTGGACTATCCAAGGGAAATCCACCCCCAGACAGAAGCTCGCGCGCACCAGCCCTAGCCAAGATGGTTCGTCCAGATTATCCGGCCCATGAAGGAGGCGGATAATCCGGTCCCCCAAACACTCAAAACTTTCCTGCAACACTTAGTGCACATTAGAAACTCCATGGTATTGTTATCTAACACACAAAACATATGGAACCATGAAATGTTCTTTCAATAGCCCAAGGAAGCAACCGACGAAGACTTTGATTGTTTTAGGAAAGAAACTATGAACCAACATTGTGTTGGTATTGTAATTACGCGTGTATGAAATCTATCTACATAGAGATTTGAGACCTGACCTATTATATATAGGACGAGAGAAGCCTAAGCGAGGGTACAGAAATCTAGAGGACAACTTGTAATAGTGCGATTCCTCCAATACTCAGGCGACTTTGACTTCATTGTTTTCCTGACATCTGACGAAATCCCAGCGTTCTCTTTTCCGCGAAACCCCAAGTCCATCACCATGGGCATTGTCGAGGTTACCCCTCGTCACCAGTCCTCTGGCATCTCCAATAAGCTGGCCATAGAGGTACTCCCTAATATGTGAAATTAGTTAGCTCCCCGATGTATTGATCTAGTTAGAGAAGTTATGAACTGCAATATGGTGTGCGAGAGCAGGGACAACACTACAGCCAGCTTGAGGGAGATGATGGTGGAGCACAGTCCTCTGGCATCTCCAACAAGCTGGCCATAGATGCACTCCCTAATATGTGAAATTAGTTAGCTCCCCGGCACAAGAATAGAACAACATATTCATAGTTTGGTAAAGTTGCAGAGAGACCAACACTAGTAGGAAACGATACATTAGTCCCGGTTTCCTAACTAGGACTATGGAATCGGGACTAAAGGCCCCCCTTTAGTCCCGGTCCAACCACAAACCGGGGCTAACACTCAAGACATTTATTAATATTAAAAAACTGGGACTACGACATCGGGATTAAAGGCCCCCCTTTAGCCATACTCATGTCTAGCCCTATAGTACATAGCTTCAGGGTCGTCTTCATCTTCGTCATCATCGTTGTCGCTAGGTGCATGCGGTTGGATCCTCAGCCCAGCCATAGCATATTCTAGGGGCACCTACCACTCTGGACCCGGATTCATGACATGTGGGGGAGGAGGCTCCCGGATGATGACGCTGCTATGCCCGCGGCCTTCATCACCACCACCCTTCTTATGGATCTACGGCAGGTGCGGGCACCGTATGCGAGAATGAACTCCCTGCGCGATGTAGTGCATCATGCCGACGATATTCCGGTTTGCCCACCATAGGTGGTAGTCGGCTTCGTTGTGGTTCACCGGGGGAGGGTCGTCACCCTCGTACCTAGCGAGCTCCCTTTCCCGCCGGTTAGCGAAGAAGGCACTCTAGGTGTCGTAGTTGTTGGGATCCCAATGGGGATCCATCCGTTGCTCCGTCGTGAGCTCGAGGTAGAAGTGGTTCGTGATGGCCGCCTGACGTGTGGAACCTTGAGGCACATGAGGGACAAGAACCCTTCCAGCGCTCAACATCTAGTCAGCGGGCAGCTGGTAGCCCAGCGGGCATGGGTAGCTAGAGGTGCAAAGCACCTCGGTCTCCTGGAGGATCAGAATTGCCCAGTCTCTGGTGTCCATTTTTGTGAGAGGGGAAGGTCTAGATTTGTGTGGATGGCCATGGTGGTCATCCTAGATATAGAGGGAAACGGCAGGAAAATAAGGCGGGAAGCGGGGAGAAATGGCACAAAAGCATGGCGCGTGGCTTGACAACTCTCAGAATGGTGGGAAATATCTTTAGTCTCGGTTATTGCCTCCAACCGGGACTAAAGGCCCTCGAAATAGTTATTCAAACAGAATTTTTTTTGGATTAGTTATTCAAGTTTATACACTTTTCATGTTGAAAGTTTTGTAAGATTCAAATGTATAGATGATATATTCAGATTCTTTATATTTTTCTAATAATAATAGACATGTTATTTGTATTATTTTGATTTATATAATAGGAGCTGTGAATTTACAAAGTTTTCTAACTAATTTGAGTTATATAAACTAAAAAAATAAGTAAATTACAAAAAAACCCTCTATTTTAGAAAATAGAAAATATTTTTGGATTAGTTATTCAAATTCAAACACTTTTCATGATGAAAGTTTTGTCAAATTCAAAAAATATGAAAAAGTAGTGAATGCATTTTGATTTGAAAATGGCACAATTGTTACATGATGCAAAAATATGTATGGATGATATATTCAGATTCCTTATATTTTTTTGATAATAATAGACATATTATTTGTATTATTTGGATTTATACAATAGGAGCTATGAATTTCCAAAGTTTTCTAATTGATTTGAAATATAAAAACTAAAAAATAAGAAAATTTACAAAAAACCTCTAGTCCCGGGTCGTGACTGCATCCAGGACTAGAGGGAGGCCTCGCGCGCGAAAATGAAGCGGCCGAAAAACCCTCTAGTCCTAGGTCGGGGCTTCACCTGGGACTAGAGGGGGGCTTTAGTCCTGGTTCATTTCACCGCCCAGGACTAGAGGCTAGTCCCTATATGTTCGCGTATGCCTGCCCTGCCCTGCACTTAGCAAAATCGACGAACTGATCGAGACGAGGAAGCACAGCGACGACGACGAAATCGACGGTGATGCCCGATTCCGCCACGCCACCACCCTCATCTCTGGCCTCCTCGCCACCTTGCCGCCTTGCCGTGCCACCGCCCTTGTCTCCGGCCGCCTCGCTGTCGATCGTGTTAGTGAGCAAGCTCTTCTAGTAGTAGAGTAGAAATTTTTAGAATTTTGTTAGTAGTTTTTTTAGTAGTTTTTTAGTAGATTTTGTTAGTTTTGTATTAATATATTTTCTTAGTTTTTTGATAGATTTTGTTTAGTAATATATATTTTGTTGGAATTTCAGTAGTAATATTGTTTATTAGTAATATTTTTTTGTTTAGTAATATTTGTTATTAGTAATATTTGTTTGTTTAGTAATAATGTTTAGTAATATTTTGTAGTAATATTGTTTATTAGTAATATTTATTTGTTTAGTAATATTTGCTAGAGTAGAAATTTGTTAGTAGTAATATTTGTTAGAGTAATATTTATTTGCTACAATGCTTATTCAACTAAATATAGCAATGCACTTATATTGCTATGTATTAAAAAAGGTCACCTTTTTATATAGATCTGAGCAAATAATTTTTTCATATATACATAAAAAGGTGACCCTTTTTAGTACATTGCTCATTTCATACTATTCTTTTAACTTGTTTACCTTTCTTTCTGGAATAGCTAAGTGATGGATCGTTCCACCGACTTCGATATTCTTGACGGCATGATAAGAGGTGAAATTCCTCTTATTACTAGAGGTGAAGATGTTGTAGACGAGAGCATCATAATAGGTGAATATGTTGTAGGCGAGAATGATATATCCTTATTTCTGAATCCATCTCGTCATGGACTAGAGCAAGAACAGATGGACGAAGGGCAATACCAGATGGATGAAGGGCAAACAAACAACAATGATGGTCCCTCGACAACAACCGGCAAGGTATATATATATGATACGTCGTAAACGTATCTATAATTTTTGATGCTCCACGCTTGTTTTGTATCTACTTTCTTATGTTTTGTTCACACTTTGAGGTATTTTTATACATTTTCAGGAACTAACCTATTAACAAGATGCCACAGTGCCAGTTGCCTGTTTTCTGCTGTTTTTGGTTTTAGAAAAGCTAGTAAGAAAATATTTTTGGAATTGAACGGGACCAAAACCAAAGTCAATATTTTACCAGAAGGAACACGGAGTTCGGAGGACAGCCGAAGGAGGGCCAGGGGCTGGCCACACCCTATGGTGGCGCGGGTACCCCCTGGCCACGCCACCAGGTGGTGTGGGCCCCTCAGGCCTCCACCGACCTCGCCTCTTCGCCTATATAAGCCTCCCGGGATGAAAACCCTAGACACCAGATTACAATTCCACGAAAAGTTCCGCACTGCCACCGCCACCGAAGAGGAGATTCGGAGGACAAAAATCTCTATTTTGGCACCCTGCTGGGACGGAGAAGTGCCCCCGGAGCCATCTCCATCGACTCCACCGCCATCTCCATCACCGTTGCTAACTCCCATAGTGAGGAGGGAGTAGTTCTCTCTCAAGGCTAAGGGCTCTACAGGTAGCTATTTGCTCATCTCTCTCTCTATGCGTGATCTTATGAGATCATGAGATTTGTAATCTATAGATCTATTCTACTACTCAAGTGCTTTCATTAATCTCTGCTTATCCCCACGTGTGTGAAGTTGACAGTGTGCACACCATGTGGCACTTTGGCTAAGGTTATAGAAATAATTATCATGAGTATAATTTAAGTTGGATGTCTCTATGAGATTGTGGTGTTTGTTGGAACCATCTAGCATTCAAGGTGACAGTGAGGGTTTATCTAGATGGGGAATGTGAACTTTAAGGTGTGCTGTTATAGCCCTACATCGTCCAACCGGAGAGCAGTTTAGGATAGAATAATGAAGAGAAGATATTTAAATGAGAGTGTCCACTAGTGAAAATATGATCCCTAGGCCTTGTTTCTAAGCATTGAAACACCGTTTACAATCATTCATGTTACATGTTTGCTTGCTGCCACTCTTATTTCAGATTGTAATTACCACTTATAATCATCCATATTACTTGTATTTCACTATCTCTTCGCCGAACTAGTGCACCTATACACCTGACAAGTGTATTGGGTGTGTTGGGGACACAAGAGACTTCTTGTATCTTGATTGCAGGTTGCTTGAGAGGGATACCTTTGACCACTTTGTCCCTGAGTTTGAGAAACCTTGGGTGATCTACTTAAGCGAAACTTGCTGCTGTTCTACAAACCTCTGCACTTAGAGGCCCAACACTATCTACAAGAATACAAGCGTGCATAGACATCAAGCTATTTTATGGTGCCGTTGCCGGGGATTGAAGAAGAAGAAGCTCCCACGTCAACCATGCACCATCAAAGCTATTTTTTGGCGTCGTTGCCGGGGAGGTATGGTAAAACATACTCACATCTTCGGGCTACTAAGATATCTTCTAGTATTGTTGCTGGTGTATGAGTGCTCGAAGTTATTTCCTTTATATTCTGCAATTATATCTTTTTGTTTCTTGTTTTTTCACTAGTTAGGCTTAATGGTAAACAACAACAAAATTAGAGAGCTTTATAGTATTTATCTTGAGTTAGGACATGAAGTGTTTGAAGATAAAATTGAAAAACCTATGGAACTTTATTTGTGTGCTAATAGCAATGTTATTAGTATGAATTCTTTGAACACTATTATTGCTAATGCTATGGAAAATTCTAAGCTTAGGGAAGCTAGTTTTTATGAAAATGTTCTTTTTAGTCCCCCAAGCACGGAGGAGAAAATTTACAAAGTTTTCCTATGCCTCCAATATATGATGATTACAATGATGACTATGATATTTTCAGTCCACCTACTATTGAGGATAAAACTAATTATAATTACAATATGCCTCCTATATTTGATGATTATGGTAATGAGAATAATAATGATAGCTATTTTGTTGAATTTGCTCCCACTACAATTAATAAGAATAAATATGCTTATGTGGAGAGTAATAACGATTATATGCATGTGGCTCATGATAAGAATGTTTCATGTGATACTTATATTGTTAATTTTATTCATGATGCTACTGAAAGTTATTATGAGAGAGGGAAACAAGGTTTTATGTGTCTTAACAATATTAAGTTTCCCCTCTTTATGTTGAAAATTTTGAAGTTGCACTTGTTTTGCTTTCCTATGCTTGTTGCTTTGTGCTTTCATGACTTATTTCTTTACAAGATTACTTTTCATAGGAAGTGGGTTAGACTTAAATTTGTTCCATATTTCCTTCTTGATGCTCTATTTTACTTCAATTCATATTTCTTATGTGAGCATCATCGAAGTTATCATGCCTATCTTAATGGCTATAAAGAAAGAGCTTTTGGGAGACAACTCATTATATTTTTACTTTCAGTTTATTATTGTTTTGTTCAGTTTTGGAAGTTATTTACTCTGTAATAACCTCTCCTTATCATTTTTGTTTGGTTTTTGTGCCAAGAATAACCTCTAACGAGAGGGAAGTAAGATATGGGGAAGTTGCTGTCCCGAAACAGATTTCTGTGTGTTACTGTAAAAAATCGTAAAAAATCTCAGTACGACGAATTGAGCTGTACTTTTTTGTGCTTATGCCCCAGATTATTACCCAACTTTCGTTAGTTTTGCACTTTTCTATTTGAGCAACAGAAGGTCTTCGAAAAAATTGGTGTTTACCTGCTGGTCTGTTTTGACAGATTTCTTCCATTATTTGCATTTGCCTCTTAATCTCTTTCTCTTTGAGTTATCTTTGATCACTTGAGATTTTAGAAGGAATTGCTACAGTATCTTGTGTTTTAATGGAAGTTTTACTTGTATTGAAACAAAACCCAAAGACTTATTATCTTAAATACACTAATGTTGCTAATGAAAATTGTGTGAAGTTTTGTATGAAGGAAATTTTCAAGTGTAGGGAAGAATAATGTGATGAGATGAAGTATGGACAAAAGCTCGAGCTTGGGGATACAACCCGTGTCACCCCAAGAAATATTCAAGAAGTACAAGCGTCAAAGCTTGGGGATGCCCAGGGCATCCCCTTCTTCATCAATAATCTCAGGTCTTCTTTCAAGACACTTTATTTTTATTACCTTATGCACTATGTGTTGTTCTTGGAGCATCTTTGTTTTTAGTTTTATTTTGCTTAGTTTTCTTAAATAAATTGGTTGGACCCCCGCATTCATACATAGTTTCAAATACGTTGATTTGGATTGGAAAAGAGTAGGAAAGTTCATGCTTATAAGTGGTCTAAAAGGAGACTTGTTTTGACTATGGCCTAGACTTTATCATGTCATGTTTGAGATTGCTTTGAATTTATGCTTAGTGATTATTTCTGTAGCATGACTTGTTCCAAACAATTGAGATTACTTAATGTGCCTTGAAATAATCATGTGTTGTTTTAGCATACAAAAGTATATTCATGTTTTATCTACCTTTCGTATTAAACTTGTTATGTGAAAATTAGTGATTAAAGCTCTCACAAACTTGATGGCACGCTTTACATTCTTGCACTTAATAAACTTGAACCATTGTGCCCATCTATGTCGCGTATATGCTTGCACTTTATAAGTTGTGAATTAGCAGAACCATGTTACCATGGGGAATGCTTTCAACATTGCACATTATTTAGTTGATATCATGTTCTTTTGCTTATGGATCCTGGCGGTGTGAAATAAAAGGGGAGCTTGTAAGCTCATGGAGTTTGTATATTTGTTAGAGAAACGCCTGGGCGGCTAGCCTAAGCCATGCCTAATCATGGTGGAAACTTGCAGCATAACTATAGTGAGCAATCTGTGAAGCATCCTCAATAAAAACCTATGCAAATAGCAAATAAAAAGATTGATGAGATGCTCATTGTATGTTGCCTTGTCATTTTGATATGGGATAGCTCCTGTATCGTGGGGCAAGGGGTACCCCGTTGGCGGTTCTCCATGATACACATGTACTTACAATAACAAGAACTTACTTGTGACTAAAAATGAGTAGCATGAGGTCCGGTACTCGTAGGCCAGGAGCATGAGATTTTTAACTTATAACTTGTCAAGCATATCCTCATATTTGTTCAATTTAACCTTAATCACCTAAAGATGCTTATGATAGGGGTAATGAGAGCTGAAAGCTAATAAGTACCATAATTTTTGGAAGCTCTTTATGAAACTTGAAATCCCTGCTTCCCTCTTATGAAGGGCCTTTCTTTTTACTTTTATGTTGAGTCTCCATCTTCTTTATGCACCAATTGAGAGAGCATAGTGATCATTCTTAGTTTAATGTGCATTGTCCCAAAACTTATTGACTGATTCATAACTATGATATTGCTTGTTCTTAAATTATTTGTATCTAGTCATCCTTATGAACTTTGAAGGTGTCCTATGCATTTATGTTTTGCTATACCATGAGGGACAAGCTGAATACCATTCTTATTATTTTTCTATATGTGAAACAAACAAACGTTTTGCAAAGCATTGTTATTCATGAATCTTTTGTTTGTACCTTTTCATGTTACAACATAGTTGCTATGTCTTATTGTTAGAACTATATCTTTCATGCTATGTTTTACAAATACCTTGATCAAGATTGTGATGGTGCATATAACCTCAAAAATTATTTTTTTTTATCACTTACCTACTCGAGGACGAGCAGGAGTTAAGCTTGGGGATGTTGATACGTCGTAAACGTATCTATAATTTTTGATGCTCCATGCTTGTTTTGTATCTACTTTCTTATGTTTTGTTCACACTTTGAGTTATTTTTATACATTTTCTGTAACTAACCTATTAACAAGATGCAACAGTGCCAGTTGCCTGTTTTCTCCTGTTTTTCGTTTCAGAAAAGCTAGTAAGGAAATATTCTTGCAATTGGATGGGACAAAAACCGAAGTAAATATTTTACCAGAAGGAACACGGAGTCTGGAGGGCAGCAGAAGGAGGGCTGATGGCCCAAAATATATCGAGCTCATTGGGGAACCCCGAGAGGAAGGTATGATGAGCACATCAGCAAGTTTTCCCTCAGTATGAAACCAAGGTTATCAATCCAGTAGGAGCAAAGAAACACCCCAAAGGTGTAGCTAACTGAACGTTGGCAGGGCGCACTACCGGTGCCAGCAGCAACGTGGAGACTTGCACAACACAACCACAGAACTTTGCCCCCAACTTACGATGAGGTTGCCAATCTCACCGGTTTTTCTAAAAACAAAGGATTAAACGTATTGAATGGAAGGAAGTAATAGTTTGCAGAAAGTAAACTCAAAGCAGTAAGAAGTTTGTAGATTGTATGTAAAAGAAAGGATCGGGGTCCATAGTTCACTAGAGGTGGCTCTCCTTAAGTTAGATAACATGCTGGGTAAACAAATTACAGTGGGGCAATTGACAAACATCGAGAAAGCATACAAGCATATACTAATCATCTTGACTCCTTTGAGATTCAATTGGGCATTACAACATTATACATAGACCGCCATCCAACTGCATCTATGACTAATAATCCACCTTCAGGTTATCATCCGAACCCCCTCCAGTATTAAGTTGCAAGCAACAGATTATTGCATTATGAATTGTGTGTAAAGTAAACAATACGATTGTTCTATGAACAAAGGATTGTTGTTTTCTCCCTAGTAGCAACAACACATCTAGTACCTTAGAGATTTTTGTCACTTCCCCAGATTACTAGAGGCATGAACCCACTATCGAGCATAAATTCTAACTCTTGGAGTTGCTAGCATCTACTTGGCCAAGATAGCTACTAACAACGGAAAGCATGCAAGAACACAAGTAACAAAGACATGATAGACTCAATAATCAATCTGAAATAGCATCTCAATATCCATCGGATCCCCGCAAACACAACATGCAGAATTCCAAATAGATGATCTTGATCATGAACGGATCTCACAAGATCTAAACATGATAGCACAAAGGAGGAGAACTAGCCATCTAGCTACTACATGGACCCGTAGTCCAGAGATGAACTACTCATGCATCACACCGGAGGCTTGCATGATGATGAAGAAGGCCTCCAAGGTGAATTCCCCTCTCCGGCAGGGTACCGGGAAGAGCTTCAGACCCCTCCCGATCTAGGGATGGAGATGACGGCGGCTACAGACTCTTTTGTGGAATTTTGATCGGGTACTTAGGGTTTCTGTATTAGAGGCAATATATAGGCGGAAGGAGAGACCGAGGGGGTGCCTGGGGCGGCCAGACCACCTCCTGTCGTGGGCCAGGTGGTGTGGCTAGGCCCCAGCCCCTCTCTGTCTCGTATTCTGGCTCCATATGTCTTCCGGTAAAATAGTGACTTTGGATTTTGTCCCGTCCGATTCCGAGAATATTCATTTTCTGACTTCCTGGAACCACAAACAGCAGAAAACAGGTAGCTGGCACTGTGGCTCTTGTTAATAGGTTAGTCCAAGAAATCCTATGAAAAGTACTCCAAAGTGTGGACAAAACACAAGAAAGTAGATAAAACCAAGCATGGAACATTAAAAATTATAGATACATTTGCAATGTATCAACATCCCCAAGCTTAACTCCTGCTAGTCCTCGAGTAGGTAAGTGATAAAAAGAAAGAATAATTTTTGAGGTGACATGCACCATCATAAACTTGATCAAAGTATTTGTAAAACATTCAAAGCTGGGATCATAGTACTTCAATCATAACATGAAAGACAAAGTTCTAGCAATAGACAAAGAAACTATGTTGCAACATGAAAAGGTACAAACAAAAGATTCATGAATAACAATGTTTTGCACGATGTTTGTTTGTTTCACATAAAGAAAACATAGCACAATAGCATTCAGCTTATCCCTCATAGAGTAGAAATATAAATGCATAGGACACCTTCAAAGTTTATAAGAGTGACTAGATACAAATAGTTTAAAACAAGCAATATCAAGTTATGCATCAATCAACTAGTCTTTGGACAATGCACATAGAACTAAGAATGGCCACTATGCTCTCAAAGTAGGTGCATAAAGGTAGAAGGTGGAGACTCAATATAATGGTGGAAGAAAGGCCTTCATAGAAGGAAGCAGAGATTCAAGTTTCATAAAGAGCTTCCAAAAATTATGGTACTTATTAGCTTTCAGCTCTCATTGCCCCTATCATAAGCATCTTGAAGGTGATTAAGGTTAAAGTGAACAAACTATGGTGTACATGCTTGACGAAGTATAAGTTAGAAATCTCATGTCCCTTGAATACGAGGGTCGCTCCTCATGCTACTCAAGTTTAGTCACCGGTAAGTTCTTGTCATTGTAAGTACATGTGTATCATAGAGAACCGCCAACGGGGTACCCCTTGCCCGATGATACGGAAGAATCCCCATATCAAAATGACAAGGCAAGTAGACAACGAGCATCTCAACAATCTTCTTATTTACCATGGGAATATGGTGCTTTTTTCTCTCTTTCCTCTTTTTATAATCTCTTTTTTTTTCTTTTTCTCTTTTTTTCTCAATATAGGACTCTTTTTTTATAAGAAGAATGCTTCATAGACAACTCATTATGGTTACGATGCAGGTTTCCACCATGTCAGCATGGATTAGACCAGCGGCCCAGGCATTTCTCTAACACATATACATAACTCCATGGACTTACAAGCTCCCCTTTCATTTCACACCGACGACATCCATAGACAAAAGATCATGATATCAACTAGGTACAAAGTACCAGTGCAATGTTGAAAGTGTTCCCCATGACAGCATGGTTCTGCTAATCCTCAACAAATAAGTGCAAGCATCTACAACATAGATGAAACAATGGTTTAAGTTTATTAAGGGCAAGAAAAGTAAAGTGTGCCATCAAGTTCGTGAGAGCTTTAATCACTAGTTTTCTCATAACAAGTTTAATTTGGAAGGTAAACAAAAACATAAATATACTTGGACTAGCATATGCTAGTAGGTAGGTATGGTGGAATCTTTGGAATAACTTGGTTTAGGTAGTTGGATGCATGAGTGGAACTCATACTTGATTGTGGAGGCTAGCAAAAGACTGGGAGCGACAAACTAAGAGAGCAATAATGGCCATAATCATGCAAAGCGACAAAACATCATTGATCAAAGCATAAAGTGATACTACAAGTTGAAAACTAAAGGATCATAAAGGCTATGGTAACTTGAGATAGTCATAACATGGTGTGAGCATGCGCCAAGTCAACCCAAATAAAGCATCAAAGGAGAATACCACTATACTATGCTTTAATATGCTAAAACAACGCATGATTCATCCAAGGCACATTAAGCAATCTCAATTGTTTATAACAAGTCATGCTATAGCAAAGAATACTAAGCATCAAGCCAAAACAATATCAAGCATGGCATGACGAAGCATAGGCCACAGTCAAAAACAAACTCTCTTTAACACTTAAGCATGAACTTTCCTACTCTTTTCCAAACCAAACTAAACTATTTGAAAACCAATGTATGAAAGAGGGGTTCCAACCAATTTATTCATAAAACTAAGCAAACCAAGCAAACGAAAAACCAAAACGAAAATGAAAAAGAAGACGCTCCAAGAACAACACAACTATGCATGAAACAATAAAAATGAAGCGTTTGGAAGAAACTTGGGATTTTTATTGATGAAGAGGGGATGTCTTGGGCATCCCCAAGCTTTGACGCTTGTACTTCTTGGATATTTCTTGGGGTGACACGCGTGGAATCCCCAAGCTTCAGCTTTAGTCCATCCTTCATCTCATTACTCATTCCTTCCATCCACCTGAAAATTTTCCTTCATACAAAACTTCACACAATCTTTATTAGCAACATTAGTGCACTCAAGATAATAGGTCTTTAGGTTCAATTCTAACACCAATAAAATTTCCATTAAAACACTAGATACTGTAGCACTTCCCTCAAAAAGCTCAATTCCCCAAAAGAACTCAAAAAGGAACCAACGAGAAGCAAATGCAGAAAATGGCAGAAAACTGTCAAAACAGACCAGCAGGTAAAGACGAATTTTTTAGAAAACCTTCTGTTACTCAAATCGAAAAGTGTTGAACTAACTAACGTTAGATAACAACCTGGGGCAGAAGCACAAAAATTAATGCCTCAAAAGGACGTACAGAGATTTTACACGAATTTTTACGGTGAAGCACAGAAATCTGTTTCGGGATAGGAACTTTCCCAATCATTACTTCTCTCTCATTAGAGGTTACTCTTGGCACAAAAAGCAAATAAAAAGGATAAGGAGCGGTTATTACTGAGGTAATACCTTACAAGACTCATCTAAAACTTTTGGGTTATCTCCCAATAAGTACTTTTCTTTAACGCTTTTAAGTTAGGCATAAGAAGCAAGAAAAAGAATCAAGTGTTCTCAAATGAAGAAGCATTAAGAGCAAATTTTGTTTTCATAGGAGAGGCAAAAGAAATATTCTCTCTCTTCTTAGGTAAGTGTTCTATACCTTTCTTGAGTGGGAGTTGATATTTAATGGTGCCTTCTTTCATATCAATAATGGCACCAACAGTTCTAAGAAAAGGTATTCCCAAAATAATAGGACAAGAAGCATTGCATTCAACATCCAAAACATAGAAATAAACGGGGACCTAGGCATTGTTAACCATAATAAGAACATCATTAACACTCCCCATGAGTTTATTTTTAGCATTATCATCAAGTTGGATATTTAAATAACAATCTTCCAATGGTGATAAATCAAGCATTTCATAAATCTTTCTAGGAATAATAGAAACACTACTATCAAGGTCACATAAAGCTTTGAGATCAAAATCATTCACTTTCATATTAATGATGGGTTCCCAACCATCTTCTTGTTTTATAGGAATAGAAGCTTTATGTTTCATCTTTTCTTCTTTAATCTTTATGAGAGCATCAATAATGTGTTTTGTAAAGGCCATGTTCATAGCACTAGCATTAGGACTTTTAGAAAGCTTTTGTAGGAACTTAATAACTTCAGAGATATTGCAACCATCAAGATCAAAATCAAAATTATCATCTAAAGTAGTAGATCTATTACTAGCCTTAACACTAGTGGTAGTGATAGTAGAAACACTAATGTTTCTAGCAATTTCATCTCCTCTTTCCCACTTAGCATGTAATTCAGCTAATAGTCTAACATTTTCATCAATTCTAACTTGTATGGCATTATTGGCTGCAAAGGAATTATCAATAGTTTCAGGTTTAGCAGCCATTTTATTCAAAGAAGATTGAGCTTCAGCCAAAGATGCTATATTTGTTTCAGCATTAGAGAGTTTTTCCTCAATAGTTTTATTGAAAGCAATTTGTTTACTAATAAAGTCTTTAAGCATAACTTCAAGTTCAGAGGGAGCACACCTATTGTTGTTGTAGGAATTTCCATAAGCATTACCATTATCAGGAGGATATGGCTTATCATTGTTGTTACCAAAATTGTCCCTGTAGGCATTGTTGCTAAAATTGTTATTTCTTATAAAGTTCACATCAACTTGCTCTTCTTGAGAAACCAAAGAGGCTAAGGGAACATTATTTGGATCAATATGAGCTTTCCCATTAACAAGCATAGACATAACAACATCAATCGTATCACTCAAGGAGGAGGTTTCCTCAACAGAATTTACCTTCTTACCTTGTGGAGCTCTCTCAGTATGCCATTCAGAATAGTTAACCATCATATTATCTAGAAGCTTTGTTGCAGCACCCAAAGTAATGGTCATAAAGGTACCTCCAGCAGTAGAATCCAATAGTTTCCTTGAAGAATAGTTCAATCCTGCATAAAAAGTTTGGATGATCATCCAAGCAGTCAGTCCATGAGTGGGATAGTTCTTTACCAAAGATTTCATTCTTTCCCAAGCTTGAGCAACATGTTCATTATCAGATTGTTTAAACTTTATTATTTCACTTCTCATAGATATAATCTTAGCAAGAGGATAATATTTTCCAATGAAAGCATCCTTGCATTTAGTCCAAGAATCAATACTATTCCTAGTCAAGGAATTCAACCATTCTTTAGCTTTTCCTCTCAAAGAGAAAGGAAACAATTTAAGCTTAATAATATCTCCATCTATATCCCTATGCTTTTGCATCTCACAAAGTTCAACAAAGTTATTTAGATGGGTAGCAGCATCTTCATTACCAATACCAGAAAATTGTTCTCTCATAACAAGATTGAGTAAAGCAGGTTTAATTTCAAAGAAAGTAGCTTCAGGAACAGGTGGAGCAATAGGTGTGCTCATAAAATCATTGTTGTTGGTGCTAGTGAAGTCACACAACTTAGTGTTTTCAAGAGTAGTCATTTTTTGTGTTTTCGGTAAAGAAAGCAAACTTGTAAAACTAATTTTTTTGTGTTTTTGATAAAGAAACAAGCAAACAAAGCAAAAGAAACTAAGCAAATCAAAAATAACAAAGTAAAGAGATTGGTTATGATGGACTCCCCTTGTGAAGATGTCCTTGACTCCCCGGAACCAGCGCCAGAAAAAGAGCTTGATGGCCCAAAATATATCGAGCTCGTTGGGGAACCCCAAGAGGAAGGTATGATGAGCACAGTAGAAAGTTTTCCCTCAGTACGAAACCAAGGTTATAAATCCAGTAGGAGCAAGGAAACACCCCAAAGGTGTAGCTAACTGAACATTGGCAGGGCACACTACCGGTGCCAACAGCAACGTAAAGACATGCACAACACAACCACATAACTTTGCCCCCAACTTACGATGAGGTTGCCAATCTCACCGGTTTTGCTGAAAACAAAGGATTAAACGTATCGAATGGAAGGAAGTAATAGTTTGTAGAAATTAAACACAAAGAAGTAAACAGTTTATAGATTGTATGTAAAAGAAAGGACCGGGGTCCATGGTTCACTAGACGTGGCTCTACTTAAGATAGATAACATGATGGGTGAACAAATTACAGCGGGGCAATTGACAAACATCGAGAAAGCATACAAGCATATACTAATCATCTTGACTCCTTTGAGATTCGATTGGGCATTACAACATTATACATAGACCGCCATCCAACTGCATCTATGACTAATAATCCACCTTCAGGTTATCATCCGAACCCCCTCCAGTATTAAGTTGCAAGCAACAGATTATTGCATTATGAATTGTGTGTAAAGTAAACAATACGATTGTTCTATGAACAAAGGATTGTTGTTTTCTCCCTAGTAGCAACAACACATCTAGTACCTTAGAGATTTTTGTCACTTCCCCAGATTACTAGAGGCATGAACCCACTATCGAGCATAAATTCTAACTCTTGGAGTTGCTAGCATCTACTTGGCCAAGATAGCTACTAACAACGGAAAGCATGCAAGAACACAAGTAACAAAGACATGATAGACTCAATAATCAATCTGAAATAGCATCTCAATATCCATCGGATCCCCGCAAACACAACATGCAGAATTCCAAATAGATGATCTTGATCATGAACGGATCTCACAAGATCTAAACATGATAGCACAAAGGAGAAGAACCAGCCATCTAGCTACTACATGGACCCGTAGTCCAGAGATGAACTACTCACGCATCACACCAGAGGCTTGCATGATGATGATGAAGGCCTCCAGGGTGAATTCCCCTCTCCTTCAGGGTGCCGAGAAGAGCTTCAGATTCCTCCTGATCTAGGGATGGAGATGACGGCGGCTACAGACTCTTTTGTGGAATTTTGATCGGGTACTTAGGATTTCCGTATCAGAGGCAATATATAGGCGGAAGGACATACCGAGGGGGTGCCTGGGGCGGCCAGACCACCCCCTGGCGCGGGCCAGGTGGTGTGGCCAGGCCCCAGCCCCTCTCCGTCTCGTATTCTGGCTCCAAATGTCTTCCGGTAAAATAGTGACTTTGGCTTTTGTCCCGTCCAATTCCGAGAATATTCATTTTCTGACTTCCTGGAACCAAAAATAGCAGAAAACAGGCAGCTGGCACTATGGCTCTTGTTAATAGGTTAGTCCAGGAAATCATATGAAAAGTACTCCAAAGTGTGGACAAAACACAAGAAAGTAGATAAAACCAAGCATGGAACATCAAAAATTCTAGATACATTTGCAATGTATCAAGGGCCAGGGGCTTGCCACACCCTATGGTGGCACAGGTACCCCCTGGCCGTGCCACCAGGTGGTGTGGGCCCCTCGGGCCTCCACCGACCTCTCCTCTTTGCCTATATAAACCTCTCGGGACGAAAACCCTAGACACCAGATTAGAATTCCATGAAAAGTTCCGCAGCGCCGCTACCACTGAAGAGGAGATTCGGGGGACAAAAGTCTCTATTCCGGCACCCTGCCGGGATGGGGAAGTGCCCCCAGAGCCATCTCCATCGACTCCACCGCCATCTCCATCTCTGTTGCTGACTCCCATGATGAGGAGGGAGTAGTTCTCTCTCGAGGCTAAGGGCTCTACCGGTAGCTATGTGTTCATCTCTCTCTCTATGCGTGATCTTATGAGATCATGAACTTTGTAATCTATAGATCTATTCTACTACTCAAGTGCTTTAATTAATCTCTGCTTATCCCCACGTGTGTGAAGTTGAGAGTGTGCACATCATGTGGCACTTTGGCTAAGGTTACAGAAATACTTATCATGAGTATAATTTGAGTTGGATGTCTCTATGAGATTGTGGTGTTTGTTGGAACCATCTAGCGCTCAAGGTGACAGTGAGGGGTTATCTAGATGGGGAATGCGAACTTTAAGGTGTGCTGTTATAGCCCTACATCGTCCAACCGGAGAGTAGTTCAAGGTAGAATAAAGAGAAGATATTTATATGAGAGTGTCCACTAGTGAAAGTATGTTCTCTAAGCCTTGTTTCTAAGCATTGAAACACCATTTACAATCAGTCATGTTACATGTTTGCTTGCTGCCACTCTTATTTTAGATTGCAATTACTACTTATAATCATCCATATTACTTGTATTTCACTATCTCTTCGCCGAACTAGTGCACCTATACACCTGACAAGTGTATTGGGTGTGTTGGGGACACAAGAGACTTCTTGTATCTTGATTTCACTATCTCTTCGTCGAACTAGTGCACCTATACACCTGACAAGTGTATTGGGTGTGTTGGGGACACAAGAGACTTCTTGTATCTTGATTGCAGGGTTGCTTGAGATGGATACCTTTGACCACTTCCTCCCTGAGTTCAATAAATCTTGGGTGATCCACTTAAGTGAAACTTGCTGCTGTTCTACAAACCTCTGCACTTGGAGGCCCAACACTATCTACAAGAATAGAAGCGTGCGTAGACATCAATATATATTAAGCTTCTTCTGACTAGATGCATTAATTGATCTCTATATCTATATTAATCACTCTCTCTTCCTCTTTTAGCCTACGAGATCGAGGGAATCGACTGCTAGAACAAAACAAAGCCTGACCAAAAAGTTGGATGGTAAACAAAGGTTCACAATCGACGTAATAGATGATACTGGAGAACCGATTGCTTCATAAAATCATGCGAGGATGTTTGTAAATCAATGCAGGGTGATTGCTAGGGACAACCTCCCGATCACCATTCAAGAATGGAATAAGCCAAAGAAAGCAGGTGAAGAATTCACTAGTTATGTCCACAATGATGCCAAAGAAGACCTTTGGCAGAATCTCATGGAACATTTCATACTACCTCCAGAGTATGAAGAATTTGAGGCATATGGTACTACCCCAAATCCGGGTGGGCTTGAAGGAAGAGCGAGAGTCAAGGAGTGGGCTCTAACGAAGATGGCCGAACTATTCCGGAACCACAAGATATCTTTATACGCAAATTATGTCGCAAAAATGAGAACTCCAGAATTCACAGGAGCATATGAGAAATTGAGAGAACAGTGGCCTGATTTTGAAAAGTACAAGGAATCTTCTAAAGCCAAGGCAAGGTCGTAAAAAATTAAGAAAAATGCTGAGAAAAAGAAATACCACCATAAAATGGGTACAGGTGGCTACAAGAGTGATGTGCCTAAGTGGGAAGTTATGGAGTCCAAAATGAGGAATAGAGGGATCACTCCAGGTACAGATGGATGGCCCGAGAGGTCAAAGCACTGGTTGTACGGGCATGGGGGAATGTTGAACCAAGAAATAGGGGAGACAATTTTTGAAGAAAAAATTCTAATACCATCCAATGCACTTGTTAAAGCAATGACCGATGCTCAAGCGGGACTGTTTCGGCCGGAGAGAGAGAACGACGAGCTGACACACGCCCTTAGGAATCCTGAAAACCCTGAACGACCATGAGGCAAAGGCGCCGGTGTTATGTGGAAGAAAGGGTTTCCCGAGTATGATGACAGTTACAGAAGCCGTAAGATAAAGAAGGACTAGGAGGCAGACCGGATCAGGAAGATAGAAGAGGACCTAGCTGGGATGAAGAAATTGGTGGAAGAAATTAGCCAAAGGTCATCTCAGCCGCATGATGATGATCCTGCGATGGATCATAGCCAGCAGAGAAGCCGCGTGGCTTCCACGGAGGTCCGGGATGATGATCAAGCACTACTGGATGATGCACCGGTGCGTCGCTACCCCGTGGATGATGTTAGAGAGATGATACAATGTGAGCTACATTAGCCAATGAACAACCTATCCTTCAAGGTGGCGATCGACATTGCTTTACATTGTCTACCTGGAGCACTCCACCATTTACTTCCGATTCCACCTGGCTATGCTCGTGTCTCGGTGGATGCCCTAGTGGAGGATTTTGCAGACCTAGAGATTGACATTGCTACACTTGAAGGCCTTAAGAAACTGGGAGATGTTAAGCACCACATCATTCTATGGAAGAAGAAGTACATCAAGTTTCCAGGCTCGGCACCAAGGCCACCGGCTCCCAGCAGGAATAATCCACGTCTACCCCCCTGATGATCGTCGACCTCCAAGTCCACCCCTCGATGGGAGGGATGTCGATCGCTGCAGCGCGAGTACATCAACTCGATCTCCGCCTCTGCCTCCGCCTCCGTGCAATACTCGATCTCCGCCTCTGCCATTGCTGAAAAACCAGGAGGTCGCCGCTCCCCCGCGCCTCACTTAGAAGAAAGTTAGTACGACGAAGATAGTAGACATCCCGCTGGCTCTTCCCAAGAGACCTTATGGCAGGACTGATGAGGAAAACGCTGCGGAAGTGGTTGCCTACAACAAGGCTTTTTTGGGTGCAAAAAAGCCTAAGCTAAAGCCAGTATTTGATGAAAAAACCAAAAGGTGGGCTAAGTCTATTGATCAAACATCCCAAATATCGATGAATCTGGATTCAGACTATGACTGTGAAATTGTTAAACAAGCAAAAAGTGCCAAGTCTAAGCCGCCGAACACAAAGAAAAGTGCAAACCACGGCAAACAAATTGCCCAGCTCGGACAACAGCAAAATCAATCGGTCCCCTCGCTCATAGTGAGTTCCGATATCGACAAGGACTTTAGAGCCGATATGGATAAGGATATGGAATTATTGGACCCTAGAGCCAAAGTTGCTGCTAAACAACTGGGTATCACTGTAGCGCAGGCCAAAGCTGCTGCTACCGAAGCAGGTATGTCTCTTGGTCAATTTTTAGACTATGAATACACGCCAATAGGCGACATAGCACAACAATATGTCAAGGGGCAGCCGCTAGTCAGTCATGAGGAGTACCAAAGTCTATCAACACATATGCAAAATCTGCATGTCTGTTACATGGTGCAAGCAAAAAGGAAGCACTCGAAAGAATGGATTTTGGCATACGTTAGAGTGGAGTATCACTTCAAACCTTACTCGATACAGATTCAAATGAATAAAATATTTCAGTTATACAATAATCACACCCTCGGCAAATCTATTCTTGGTTTCTATTGTCTGTAAGTAATTTATTTCTGTAATTAAGTCTCTAGCTTAGCTCGTTCATTGCATATAATATATTATCCTGACTATTTATCTTTTTGTATTATGCAGAATGAAGATGTTTGAATGCAAAAGATCTAGAAATTATAATGTTGGGTTCATTGAGCCGTATATCTTTAATCAACATACGTTAGATAATTACCCCGATGACATTTTCGAAGACATCTCCACCTTTTTAAAAGAGTATAATTACTATCAGGATATACAATTTTCTTTCAACTTTAAGTGAGTGTTTCTGTCTTGTACATATTCTTTTTTTGCTTAATCAATGTTAAGCTTTATTGATGAGCTATGCATGTCTTCTTATGTAAACGTTGACAGGTACCACTGGATTCTGCTAAAAATTTAAGTGGACAAGTCCCAAGTTGAAGTCATCGACCCATTAAGTTGGGACCAAGAGCACTAGAGCGACATGAAAACAATGCTCCATAAGTAATTTCAATTATTCGCATTATATCGGCCTCTTTCGTTCATATCCATATCAAATAATTAGTAACTCCTTTGTTCATTTTCTTTGCCGACCAGATGTTGGACACGGTTCAGAAATTAAACAAAAGGAGAATTCAAAAAGAAGCTAACTTATATACAGGTCAAAGGTTTGCAGCAGCCATGAGGGACTCATTTATGTGGATACTACATTTGCGAATACATTCGTGAGTTGACTAGTGAGAGCGAAGTTCCTTCAACTTATATAGATCGTTTGCGGGAGAATCTCCCGCTAGAAAAGCGCATACGAGCAATTCAAGAGGAGTCAGCAGGATTTGTGATGAGGGAGATCATTGATCCAAGGGGAGAACATTGATCCAAGGGGAGAACATTATGTGCAGGACGACAAACTCTATATGAGATCTCAATATGTGAACTCAGTATGATCTCCATGTAATATGTGAACTTGGTATGTTATCTCTTCATATAATTAAATAGTTGTATATGTATGCTCGCAAGAGATCGAACATTAATAATATATGCATCAACATGTATTGTGTATGTAGTAGTGTAGAATATGTGTACGGAAACATGTTTGAATTTAGAATCAAATACAAATTGAAAAAGGATGAAAGAAAAGGAAAACATAAAATCGTGTTACGTCAGAGAAAACACACAATTTTCTGCCGCGGCAGGAACTCTTTAGTCAGGGTCGTGTTAGCCCCCAGCGCATTGCCGCTGCCACGTGGTAGCCTCGGGTGGCCTCTAGTCCCGGTCCGTAGTAAACCGGGACTAGAGACAAGGGTCTCTAGTCCCAATTTGGCAGTTTCAGGTCCGCAACCGGGACTATTGCCAGTTCCGAACCGGGACTAGAGGCCCGTTTTCCACCGGTGATAGAAAAATAATCACATTTTGAGTTTCTAAAAATTACACAAAAATCACACCTATAGGTATTAGGTAAAAAATTGCCTTCATAAATTTTCAAAATATAATTTGACCATTTGCATCTTGGGTGAAAATCATAAAATCTATTTTTGGCTTATAGTTATGTTGGATAACTTGTGTCGAATATATGTACGAGTTGTGGTACGGTTAGGCTTGTGATTATGGAAGTTGTAGATGTTTGGGTCAAGTATGTACATATAACCCGAGTTAAAATAGACTAAACCAATCTGGTCGAAGTTCAAAAAATACACTAGCGGATGTCTTCGTGCATCCTTTTTTTGCAGCCGTGACCTACCAACTTCCTAAAGTGTTGACCATCTGACCTTACACCTGCTCACTTGTGTTTCACAATGTATTGGGACCAGACAAATAAAGAAAATAAATAAAGGAAAATTGGTTTTGGCTCCCGAGCTTCAGTGCCCTCGTGATTTAAAAAAAATCATATTTACAAGTTTTAAAAAATTGAAAATAATTTTGCACGTAGTCAATGTTGTAACTTACAAGCATGTATAATATGATAAAGTTTGGAGATTTGAAAATATGCATTCTCAGATCCACAATTTTATAAATTTTGTGTAGCTCGGAATACAAAGTATTTAAAATTGATACTTTGAATGTTTGTGAGATAGATCATTGGTTACACCCGTATTGTTTTTCAAGTTTTTTCATACTCAGAAATATGATTTTTGATTCTTTTTAAAAAAGGGATCATCAGTGCCCATGTGCACCAAATCTCCACTCATATTTGGTTGTGCTACTTGAAATGAGAAATTATTTCGGTAAACCTAATCTTACATGTCTAGAAAGGTTGACATTATCTAGAATATATTCTATGCATAAAGAGATAACGCCGAAAGGCTCTCTTCCAATGCGAAAGAGATGATCCCATGCGTGCACCTGCCTATAAATAGCTAGTCATGTATGAAAGATAATATGAGCAGCATTCAGCGAGAGAAGAAGAGAGCAAAGCCTTACATGGCTGCAAGGGTCTTCCCTCTGATAGCCAAGGATGACTTGCCTATGTCTTCTTCCTCCATCAAAGGCCTAACTAGCCTTTATGTGGGGACTCGTGGGCAGTCACCTTGGCTAGCCTGAGTGGCTCTTGCTGCTCATGCTAGGCTGATGTTGCCTCTCTTGATATTATTGCTTTCTAGCACGCATCATCTGAAGATAAAAGAAAACTGCCTTGTTTCTTTTGTTTTGTTAAAATATAGAAGAAGAAAAAATTTGTTGCTGCATGCTTATTGGTTAGCTATAGATGCATGAAGATGCAGCCAGCTTACATATATACTTATGTAAAACCCACATATAAACCTTCATGTTTCCTCACATTTTCTACATCTTAAACATGTAGGTGCTGGCTAATTACGTGTGCAATATTTTCGCAAAAGCAGGAAGAAAAGATGTCGAAGAAGAACAATGACGCATGTCAGAGAGACGCAACCAGATACGCAGTTCTTCCGGCCGAGATATATAAATAGGTTTAGTTTCTCGTTTTTCTACATCGAGTATCACATAACCAAACAACCCGTATGCGACTCCCCCTCCCATCCCGTCCCCGTGTGGCGGCGGCTGGAGGGAACACCAAATCCCACCACCCCAGGCCCTCCTCCACCTCTCTCCCCGTTCTCCGCCGCTGCCAGAGGGTGCGGCTAGGAAAAGCCTGGCCAGCGTCGGCAGTGGCGGGGATCCTTCGTCCTCTCGTGCGCCTGGGTGAAGATGCGGGTGGATCTCACACGCTGGGGCATGGTGCGGCCGTCTGGTGCAATGGCGGAGCTATTTCGCTGCCTCGTTGTGGCCGTCGGATGTCCTATGGGTTCACTGCCACGCAGCTGTAGGCTGGGCTAACAGCGGGCCGATCTGGCCCCTATGGGTTCGGATGGGCTGCCCTTTCCCGCTCCATCTCGACAACTCCGACGACGACACCATGGAGGTTGGGGTCAGTCTAGAGACACGAATAAGATGGCGGAGGCGGCCTACTTCTCTGTCGAAGGTGGTCTGCCTGAGGCTAGTTTGGTGGATCTCGCGATCCAACATCTATTCCCGGCTGCGAGGCGGGAAGAGCTAGGTTCTGGTGAAAACCGTGCCGATTCGCGAGCGATGGCGGCGCTACCACGCCGTGACCTTGATGAAGGCATCGTCGGGCAACTAGTGTCGATCTCACTCGTGCTGCTCCGGGGAAACCCTAAGATCTTCGGGTCGGGCGATGGCGATGCCGCAGTGTCGGTATCGCGTTCTCTCCTGGGAGCATCGCCTATGGATCAGCGTTGGATGGAAGCGGCAGGAGGGATGGAGCAGCTAGCGCGCGGGGGGTGGTGCTGCTTGGCGCCGAGGTGGTGTCGGTGGCTGGTACGGCGAGAGTCTGTGCATCAATCTACATGCTTACGACAGGTTGACAGAAGATTTTGAAGGCGGCGACATCCAGAGCGGGTGCGTGGGCGCCGCTCCGTGGATATGCTGTGCGGTTCTAGGGCTCCTTTTGCTTGTGTTCGAGCTGCCGCGCCAATGCACTCCAGCTTCTCTTGGCGAGTGGCAACAGTGTGGGTAACCATGGGGCGGGGTCGAAACAGGTAGATATGTGTTTCATATATCTCGTTGGGGAGCTGGCGATACGGTTATCGTTTTTGCTTATTGTTTTGTTTTGACGGTTCAAGATTTGTATGATCTTTGTAATGGCCTTTGCCAAATAATCTGGTTCTAATAATAAATAAAAGCTGTGTACATCGCTTGATGCAGAGGCCGGGGCTCCGTTCCCTATTTCAAAAAAAAAACATAGATCTAGGCTTAGCATCTTCGTTGTAAACTTGTAACTGAGAAACAATTCTGTTGCACCACGTACTCGTCTTCTGAATGCAAATGATTATCCTCGGATCATCAGATCGATCTCCCTCGTAATTTAAGTGGATCAAATATGTTGTGTAGTGATCAGGTATGACAACTAATCACGCAACGCCATCTTATCCACCTGTACAAACCATGACATCGGTACCATAGAGTAGACATTATCCTGTATAGAAATTGTACATGGCACATTTCCAAAATATCCGGGGAGAATGTAGCAGACCTGTAAATTTCCAAGAAAAGGTATCCATGTTTGTATGTTTCTAAAAAACAGAGATGATAAACAAAATTTGGTACACTTCATATATGCTAGAATGGAAACAAAAAAAAGTAACTTCTTCCTAGGAACATGCTAAACCAGAAATTCTACTCTTGGTTTTGTTAACCAGGACCTTTATTATTGCTTTAAATTTCCCATAGCACCAAATTGAGTTTTTTTTTTTGCTGAAAACGTAGTTTATATTTCGTTCAGTAAGGCATTCATGTGATAGACATAAACATGAGCTGCCATGCATATGGCCAATAAAGCAGCCTGGGCCGACATGAATGAGCTGCAAAGCACCAAGATACTCTCTATTTCTGTAAATGGTAATAGCAGTACTCCCTCCATCATAAAAAGGATGTCGAAGATTTGTTTAAATTTAGATATATCTAGACACTATTTAGTATATAGATACATTCAAATTTATACAAATTTGCGACATCTTTTTTAGGACCGAGGGAGTATGCAAGATAATCATTTTGCAATATACACGCTTTCATAATCTAGCAATCTTGCTAGGTCAAAAGCAAGCCAAGCTTATCCGATCCAACTCTATATATTATTAAATTATGCCATCCAGATGGAGCAGATATTCGAGCATAATAAAATCTACTTTTTCAAGGTGTCAACACAGGCTTCCATTTCCCAAGATGGAAGGTGCATGCATGCATGGCCGTCTTTCCCTAGACCTACTTTATCGAAAAGGGATCAAAAGCTCAAGATAATTAAAGAGAGTCACGTACGTGCTGAAATTGACAGGAATATATTCTGGATGAATGAACAAAATGATGAGATCATGTTTGCTTGACATCTCCAGTCATGTAAAGAATCTATAATTAAGCCGTTCCTAGCTTGTCTAGGCACTATAAATTGGTCCGAGAAGAAATCACTGCACTGGAACACCACAGAGAAACAACTGACCAAAGAGAGTGGGCCTTACATGGCGATATATAAGGTCTTTTCCAGTGGGGTGTATCTTAGCACGTTTTCATAGGTGCTATTCAAATTTAAGAAACAACTATGATAATAGGCTGTTTCTTAGATGGTGTTTCTTCATTTAATGATTTTGTGCTCATGCATGTGTATGATTAGATTAGCCATATTTTTTGCCTATGGTAGCATGCAAGTGGTGTATCTTAACTAAGATACAAGAGCCATCTCTCTCTTCATTAAGTGACATGACATCTAAGTAAAATACCTATGATACCGTATCAAGAAACACCCATTGTGAAACAACTGACCAAAGAAGCATTGCACTTAGGCCAGCCAAGGATGACTTGCCTGAATGCCTGTGTCTCATCTTTAGCGTCTGGTATCACAAGCAGTCTCCTTCTCTAGTCTGAGACTCTGAGTGGATCTTATTCTTAATGCTAGGCTAAATTGTGATCTCTTAATTTATTCTCTGATATATATCAAGTACTGGCAGGCTAGTTGTTGACAATCTATGGCTGCTTGATTTCAATTGTTCCTCGATGGTGGATGAAAAAGGACATTGTATGTGGCCTGGCGAATGAAAAGAGTATTGTCCATTTTGTTGCACAAGTTAATGCGCTTTATAATTTTCTTTGGTAGTTTCAATGGCGAGTTCACGGTTTGGTGGCTCGAAAAAATCCTGCTATGCCTGAGCTCCTGACAGATGGTTGTACAACTTTTGCACACATCTTAGGTTTTTCAAAATGGGGCTGAAAACCCTGTAATCTGCATCAATAGATGCACACGGCCTTTTATTGCATTGTTTTAAAGTGCCAAAGTTCACAATGCAAGGATTGGAGAGGGTCAATACTAATATCAACCATCAAAAGATAAAACAAAGTATTAAATTGGCTAAACGTCATGGATTCTATTAATAGGCCGCCAAGTAGCCTGGTAGAAGATATCCTAAGCAACCATCAGTAGGTTGCATCCAGAAACCATGCATTTTCACTGGCCCTCCAAGAGAAGGAAACACCATAGCAGAATCCATTGAACAGCCATGTTGGAAACTCACTACGAGTCATTGAGCCCAAGTTTATAATCCTCATTCAGGTGGGTCGGGTAGCCTTGATTTGGATGTTATAGCTATGTTGAAATGATATGGTCTTTAAGCTAAAAATGAACCTCGTATGCAGGTTATCTACTATGTACACTTTGATTCCTTTAGTGGATTATTGTCATGATGAACACCGCGAGCTATTTACGGTGGTGTGTACGCAATTGGCCTGAGGCCAAGGATGTATTCACCCAATATGATTGGTTGTCCTTCTCCATAGGTTTAATTTTAGTCGTGCATGACTATGTCTTTTGCTCTTTTAGTGTGTGTGCTCTTTTCCAATTGTGTGAATCCTGGATATGTAGGTCCGGGTTTGAACACTTTCTTCTTGTAATGCCTTGATGCAACATTCAGAGTTTGATAAATCTTCTCTTTGTTCAAAATATGTTTGTACCGATATCATTCTATTATAATCAAAATGTATTGTCTGACTTGTATCCGTTGTAACAAAGAACAAATAAAAACACTACAACATGTATTCATGTTTCTATATCAACATACATGGCAACAATAAAGTAACTAGAACTCTTCTCTGAAGAAAAGTACATATTGAAATCAACTAATTTTAGTGGTTCAAAAATTCCTTTATTCTTAGACCATAAATCTAATTCCTTGAATATTTGCCCAACTATGCAATATGTACATATAAGTAACTAAATATACTTCTTTCTTTGATAAAATACTAAATTATTGATAATTGAGTGGAGGGGTTCTGCTCCATGTTGATCTTTCAATGTGTTAAACTCAAGGGAAAAACTATTTGAATATTGTCTAACCAATGATGATTGGAACTTTGCAAGAGAACTTTGCGATAGGCTGAAAGTTTTTTTGACATCACTAGGAAATTTCTCAGGGATTACATGTCACAGCAGATATTTTATTCCCCAAAATATCCACTATTTTTTTTATCAATACGGACATGGTCCACTAGCGATGATCCTCTTATTGAAAGGATATGTGAGGAAATAAAAACAAAGTTTGAGAAATATTGGAAAGATGTCCATGTTCTTATGGCTGTTGCAACAGCCTTGATCCAAGATATAAGTTACATATGTTGAAGACTTTGTTTGGCTCTCTATATGGATATGAACATGCAAATAAGGAAGTGGAAAAATCAGAAATTTAATGCTTGAGTTATTGGAAGAATACCGAGCTTATGGAAATGGTGGGGGTGCATCACAATATGGTAGCATTGCTGCTCCTACATTTAGATATTTTCTCAATATATGTCTTTGCTCTGTTGGGCTGGATTTGTATTTGGAAGAGCCTAATACACCCCGGTAACAAATGAAGAGTTGGACATTATCTGTTGGTGGAAGTTTGGAGGTATACGGCTATAAGGTATCCTAGTTTGCAAAAAAACTGGTTTATGATATATTGTCTATCCCAGTAACAATTGTGGCATCAGAATTTTCCTTTAGTACTAGCGGTAGAGTACTTAGTGCACACCGTAGTTCGCTTGTTCCAAATATGGATGAAGCCCTTATGTGTATGCAAGCTTGGTCTCGCGCCGACATGTTAGGTAATCATCTAGTTAAATTGTATTTTTCTTCTTTTCGTGCACAATATGAGTTATTTTCTTATTGTGTGTTCTTTTCTATATTTGTATTAGGTGATTGCAATTCTACAATCTTTGCGGTGTTCTAGTATGCTCTTGATGATGAAGAACCCATGGTAGCATGTTATAGTCAGAGACTTGTACTCATACATTGCATGTCTCTACATGTATGTTCTTCATGTATCCAATCTTCCGTGTAAATCATTCTCATATATCTTGCACTTGTAATTTCAGGATGAAAAGGTATCGATCTTAATCGAAGAGTAGGAGCTAGATTAGCATTGGGTGATGCACTTGACTAGTCGGGTTCTGTTATCTTGATATCTTATGTGTTTGTTTTTTTCGAAATGGAGGAAGATCACCCTGGCCTCTGCATCCAAGAGATGCACACAACTTTTTTATTATATTATTCTCAAAACCTTACAAGAGAGATTATAAAGATCAAACTGAAGCCCACCAAAACATCCTACAACACTGACGAAGGCGATGTCCATGAACAGGGCCAATATCCCTGGCATCTCACCAACGCATGACATCTAAAAACTGAAGGCCTCGACAAGTCGCCAAATGGCGAGCAAGTGGCACAACCGATCCGGCATACCCTCAGCGCGTACCAGCGTACACGCTCCAGGAAGTCCTTACCACCACCATCTTCTGCGTACCCATCTTCAGGAGAGATCGAAGTAATGACCTTGTGAGGTCTGTTGTCAACGTCACCATGACACCAAACAACACTTCCACCCTACGCACGTCCAACACGCACGCGCAGTCGACATCGGGACCCCTCGGCACCATGTCGCTGAGTCCAACAATCCAACGCCGCTAGAAACCACCGGGAGATCCGTCGTGCATAGCACCTATCGAACTAGGCATGACTGAGCGTAGCACCTAGCAGGTAAGCATGACTTGACATCTCTGCCGATGTCTTCGTGCTAGAAGAAGCCGCTCCGCCTCCTGCCTCTGATGTCCAGCGCTGCTCCAGAAACGATGCTCCCAAGAGAGAGCATGACAACGCAACGCCACCATTGCCCGATCTGACGATCTTAGGGTTTCCCCGGAGTAGCACGATTGAGGTCGACACTAGTTGCAGGCGATGACTTCATCAAGGTAATGACGTGGAAACGCCGCCATCGCCAGCCAACGACTCAATTTTCACCGGCACCTAGGTCTCTCCGCCTCGCTATCGGGACTAGATGACAGATCGCGAGATCCTCCAAACCAGCTTCAGGCCGACCACCTTCGACGGATAAGTAGGCGGCCTTCGCCATCTTACTTGTGTCTCTGGACCGACCCCAACCTCCATGGTGCCGTTGTTAGAGTTGTCGAGATCCACCGGGAAAAAGGCAGCCCATCCGAACCCATTGGGGCCAGATCGGCTCGCCGTCAGCCCTGCCTGCAGCTGCGCCGCCGCCGCCGCCGTCAGCACGCCGAAGATTGGCCGCTGCCAGCCCGCACACCACGCCTTCCGTCGCGTCGCTGCCTCACCCACTCGCCGCCGCACGCCAGAGATCCGACTGCCATAAGGTGTCGGCGAACCAGCCCTGCCATGGTGCCAGGCGGCCGCACCATGCCCCGACACGTGGGATCTAGCCCGCATCCTCACCCAGACGCGCGAGAGAATGAAGGATCCCCGCCGCCGCCGCCGGCGACCAGGCTTTGCCCGCCCGCGCCCTCTGGCAGCGGCGGAGGAGGGGGAGGGAGGGAGGTGGAGGGGGCTTGTGGCGGCCGGATTAGGATTCCCTCCGCCGCCGCCACGCCGGGGCGACGGGAGGGGTTTGTCTAGGACGCTATGAGTAATATTTGTACTGCTGTGTACTGCTGTTTCTGGTAGCTTGTTGTTGACATTTGAAGTTTTAATATTTGTACTCCGTACTGCTGTAACATTGTGGATTTCCGGTTGTGTTCGATGAATATTTCTACTGCTGAAATTGCATACTCTTAATATGCCAATGTATTCCAAATTATGCTGAGAATAGTGCCTCTATTGTGCAATCTTCACATCCCCGATGGGTGCCCCATGCCCGATCAGATCTGCTTGCCCGTCAGGTCGAGCGTGGGTCTGTATTCAGACCCATGGGTCATAGGCAAGGCTTTGTGCCTTTTTGTTACTCTGGCATTGGTCTAGGAAAGGTCGATCCGGCCATCCATGCCCGACCCGCTTAGTCAGACCGGCCATCCATATCTTCGTAATATTAATATATGTTCTTTATAAAAAATATTCTTGTGCTTGTAATTTCAAGATGAAAATGTTTCGATCTTAACTGAATAATAATGGAAGAGTAGAAGCTAGCTGGGCGCTGGATGCTGCACTTGGCCGGCTGGGTGCTGTTAGCTTGATATGTTATGTGTTTGTGTTTGTCTAAGACTCTATGAGTAATATTTATACTGCACCGTACTGCAGTTTCTAGCTTGTTGTTGACATTTGAAATTTTAATATCTGTACTTTGTACTGCTGTAACATAGTGGATTTATGGTTGTGTTCGGTGAATATTTGTACTGCTGTAATTTCATACTCTTAATATGCCAATGTATTTAAAAATATGCTGAGAATGGTGCCTTGTGCAATCTGCACAGACCCAATGGGTGCCCAATCAGGTCTGCTTGCCCATCGGGTCGGGTACGATATTCAGACCCATGGGTCGGGTCATGGGCAAGGCTTTGTGCCCATTTGTTACTCAGACATAGGTCTAGGAAAGGTCGACCCCAAACCCGACCCACTTAGTCAGTATCCATAGATCTTACTTTCTCAAGGTCAGCGTTTGCGTGGCACTTTTTGTTCTTTGCTAAGATAAGAAGGAAAATATTCCAACGCCCATCTTTCCAAATCATCGGGTATATATCATATATTTGGTCAGCTTGAAATGCATTTTTTTCCAAAGAATAATAGAGAACCAAAGCTCGGATTAATAAAGCAGGAAGCAACAGATTCTCTGTATTGTGAGAAGGACTAAAATTTATGATGGCGATCTGCAAAGAACAAATCTTAGTTAGCTTTTTTCTCGAAATGGAAATCTTAGTTAGCTTTGTAGACATTTGTATCAGGATTTAACCGTGTCATGTATGTATATATACTAATATACATGCACAATTTAGTTCTCCGGTCAGAGTCAACTCGTATAACGTGCCTAGCTTGCTCTTCATTGAACAATAAACATAGGAAATATTCCCAACTTTTGAAAGCACAGATGCCAAAATGCCGTTGAGCCTACAATCCTCACTTCGAAAAAAGAAGATATTCTGTTTCTGGAGGATGCTACTAGTGTCGACTGGCTTGTCCGTTATTTTTCAGCTAGTATCAAGGGAGCTATAAATAGATAGCCATCTATTGGGCCATAACACAAACAAAAACAAAGCCAAGTCTGCATGGACGAGCTAGCTAGGAAATGAGGCGATGCCTTACATGGTGAGGAGAGTTTAGCCCTGGTAGCCAAGGATGACTTGCCTGTGACTTCATCTCCACTGCTCGCAATAGTTGCATGTGATCTCACAGGCAGTCTCCTTGGCTATCCTGGGTTACTCTTGTCCTCCATGCTAGGCGTGAGCCTCTAATTGGACCCATATATCGATCTTGATCCATCATATCCTGTTCATCTTCTCCAGTTCCCGATATGTGCATGCCTTTATTTCATCGGATTGCGAGTGCTTAATCAACCGATCGAAAAATATATGATCGGACAGCCAGGACTAACTAGCTAGTTATCTGATTAGACACAAGGTTATTTTTTTCCAAAGAAAAATGTTTTTTATTTTTTTGCTGCTCCGTTTTTAATTACCCTGCATTTTATATTTTGACAAAGTCAAATATTGTAAGTTTTTTAAGAAATGCGGTAGGAGAAACCCGTACAACCATTTTGTTTTTGAAATAATAAGAAGCCAAATATGCGTCCGTAAGGATTTGAACCTGGGTGGTTGGGATGTATATCACACAATCCATCTAATACTCTCTCCGTCCGCCAATATAAGACAGAAGGAGCATTTTAGTGCCTTACTATCTAGCAATGTGGGGATCAATTTGCGCAGGATCACTCTTATAATTAAGTGGCTTATGACTCTGTGAGACATCTAGGAAATAACTCACTATATGGGCTTGGGCCCATGAAATCCCACATATATGCTACCTCTTCTCATCCATGCTTAATGCTTATTCATTTCCACCAAATAGCAACAGTAGAAAAGTTTAAGAACCATTACATTTTGCGGCATAGACAATCTCCTACTTATTTCAAAGAAAAATGTCCCCAGTATGATTGGTATCTTCGAAACTACTCGTGGTCTTCTAGCGGAGATATGGGATCGATCATTCTAGATAGCTTCAAGCCGATTTTGGCATCATACCAGAGGTCGTTTTCAGAGGAGTCAAAATGTTCTCATGCCACAAACTTGAAGGAGACAATTATATAATTCAAACAGTGCAACATAAATGTGTATATCATCTTATTTGGCATTCCATATAAGTTGCCGAATCTGGAATATATTCTGCAAGCACAAAAGGCTGTAACGATAAGATACTCTGGTAGAGCCTACATGCACAGCAGGATTAGATCTTGTTCAATGGGATGTGCATATAAATAGACGTTGAAGGTAAGAAATACTGCAAGCCCAAGAACTGAAGAGAAGTTCAGATAGTAGTAATTGCATCAGCAGAGAAGAAGCCTTACATGGCTGCAAGGGCCTTATCTCTGATAGCCAAGGATGACTTGCCTGTGTCTTTCTTACCTCAAGGCTTGACAACATATGACGTACTCCCTCCGTTTCAAAATATAAGATGTTTTAGCTTTGTGAAAATAGTGTATCTACACTCATTTTAGTGTGTAACATCTTACGTCTTGGAACTCTTTCAGATTGGCTACTTTTGTACCGCCGGGGCATGATGGCTTTGAACATATTGATGCTATTGGTTCTTCTGGAGGAATCTTTACGTCTTGGAACTCTAAGAATTTTACTTGCTACAACACTATTGCCAAAAACAGATCGCTAACTATTCATCTTCAATCTGAAAATTCAGATTTCCACCTCTAGGCTACTAATGTCTATGGACCGACTGTGGATGCAGAGAGAGATGAATTCTTTGATGAAATCAGACAGATTCATCCTGTGATTGATGGACCTTGGATCATTGCTGGGGATTCTAATACAGTTCGTTCGACTGAAGACAGAAGCACAGGGCGTGCCAATTTGACTGAAATCAATAGCTTTAATGATGTGGTCAGAGATCTGCAGATTCAAGAACTGCCTCTGTTAGAGATTATACTTGGTCCAATCTTCAAGATCCTCCTATTCTAACCAGAATCGACAGAGTTTTTATTAATGCTGAATGAGATCTCTGCATGCCAAACTCTACTCTGAACTCGCTGCCGAGGGTTACGTCTGATCACCATCCGCTCAAAGTGGAAGCCACTACTATGATGCCCAAATCGCATATTTTTAGATATGAGAATAATTGGAAATTTCGGTCTGGTTTCAAGGAGCTTGTTACTGAAACATGGAATCATCTTTCACCCAACTCTAACGCTGCTTCTGGGATCTGTCGTAACCTGAAACAACTGAGATTTTCTATTGGTAAATGGAAAAGAACAATTAAACTTGACCCGAGATTTCTAGATGCAAACAAATTCACTTTGGCCTTCTTGGACTGGATTGAGGAAGGTAGGCCGTTAACCAAACTTGAGGCTTTCTTCAGGGAGATGGTTAAACAGAAAATTCATAGCTTAATACACACGATAGCCATTGCTGCAAGGCAACGAGGTAAGGTGAACTGGTGTATTCTTGGAGACGAAGATACTCGTTTTTACCATGCAAGGGCTTCAGCCAGGCTAAGAACGAACCAGATCAAAGTGATCCAGCATAATGGTTTGCCACATTACACTCAAGAGGCCAAAGAAAAAATCTTCACAGAATACTATAAGAATATTATGGGTACGACCTCGGTTTCTAATCCCCTTGTTGATCTGCAACAGCTATACCCGAATATGGTCTGCTTAAAACAACTTACCCAATCGTTCAAGGAACTTGAAATCTTTCGAGCGCTAAAGGATATCCTGAAAGATAAAAGCCCGGGGCCGAATGGTTTTGGGTCCGGTTTCTATCAGGAGTTCTGGAACTTTCTAAAGACTGATATCATTTTTTTCTTTGAGCAATTCTTTCAGGGAAGCTAAAGCTGGAAAGTATAAACAGATCATACATGATTTTTCTGCGCAAAAAGGAAAACGACAGCTCGCCTAATAATTTCAGGCCTATCTCTTTGCTAAACTGCACTGTCAAATGGATCACTAAAGTCCTCGCTGCACGTCTACAAACTGTGATCAAGTTGCTGGTTGATGAGGACCAATCTGGTTTTATTAAAACTAGGTGCATTGCTGACAACTTTCTCTATGCTATGGATTTGGTTCGATCATGCAGGCTTAGGAAAAAGAAGTCGATGATTTTTAAGCTGGATTTTAGTAAAGCTCTGGACACTGTTTCCTGGGATGCTCTGTTCGCCATTATGCGTGTGAGGGGATTTTCTGACAGATGGATTATATGGATTCAAGAGCTGCTTTACTCGGCTAAAACAGCTATTCTTCTCAATGGTATTCCAGGAAGATGGATTAATATTAAAAGAGGTTTGCGGCAAGGTGATTCTCTATCCCCTTTATTGTTCGATATTGTGGTTGACGTTTTACACCAGGCAATTAAGCTAGCCGCTATGGAAGGCTTGCTGCACCATCCCATTCTAGAGGATCAATCTTGCCCAGTCTTGCAATATGCCGATGACACCTTAATCGTAATTCAGGGAGATGTGGAGCAGGCCAGAGTTTTGAAGCAAATTCTTGATAACTTTGCTTGGACGACTGGGTTACAAATCAACTTCGCTAAATCTACCTTTGTGCCAATAAACCTTTCTATGCAGGAAAGTGAAGATATTGCTGCTGCTTTAAATTGTGGGATTGCCTCCTTCCCACAAACTTACTTGGGCTTACCTCTATCAGATAAAAAACTGCCCAGAGAGGTTTTCTTACCATATATTGCAGCGATCGATAGGAGAATCAGCTCTTCAATTTCCTTCACCACACGTGGGGTGAGGCTCACACTTACGAAATCTGTGTTGTCGGCTTTGCCTGCCCACCTTATGCCATGCATCAAACAACCACAATAGGTTTTGGAGGAAATTGAACGGTTGTTAAGGGCTTTCTTTTGGAAAGGAAAAAGTTCAGCTAAGGGGAGCGACTGTTTAGTTGCGTGGGATCATGTCACGAGGAGCTTTGAGGAAGGGGGTTTGGAAATTAGAAACATGAAGATTCAGAACTCTTGTCTTCTAACAAAATTTATCCACATGATGCATACTGAGCCCAACTCGCCATGGGCTAAGTGGGTTATGGCTGCGCACTTGCATGGAAAAGATATTGGGGATTTTTCATCTCTTCAAACCTATGCTTGGAAACAGGTTAGTGAGTTCATTGATTTATACAGAAGTGTAACATGTGTTCAACTTGGGGATGGAATGACTAACTCTTTGTGGAAGGATAAATGGACAAGTAATGGACCGTTCTGTACACAATTTCCAGCTTTATATTCGCATACCAATAGACCAAATATTTCAGTTGCCGATTGCTGGAATTTTGGAGTATGGTCTCTTCATTTAAAACACATTACATCTGACCAAGCTGAGCAGGAAAGAACTGTGTTGATCTCCTTTCTCAACTCTTGTACCTTGGACCCTCTTGCTCAAGACAAGAGAGGCTGGAGGATGAACCCCTATGAAATTTTTTCAGTAAGAAATCTGTATATGCTTTGTAACTGGGGAGGTAATGAATGTGGGGGTGTTAGTTCAATATGGAAATGCGCTGCTCTAAAAAAAAGGGAAGATTTTTGCTTGGCTAATGCTGAAAGGGAGAATTAAAGTGAGGACAATTCTTCTAAAGCAAAATATTGTCAACAATGACCAATGCCCCTTTGGATGTTAGGAAAAGGAGACTGTTCGTCACTTTGTGTTTGAGTGCTGTCATACCAAGCTCATCTTGAACAAACTGGAAATTTAGATGGACATGTACGTGGAACTTCAGGATATTTTTGTCAAAGCAAAGAAAAGAACTCCAAAAAATAAAATGCAGTCTTGGGACATGATCATCATTGCAATTTACTAGACTATCTGGTTTTCAAGGAATAGGATGGTCTTTGATGACATCGAGACTCCTATCGATATGGTCGCTAAACAATGTGCTGATTTGGTGAGGCTATGGATGCTTAGAGCTAGCAGGAAGGAGAAGGAAGCGACGATGATCTGGATTACAGACTGGCTAATCTGATTATTTCTACTCTCATTTCCACTTTTTTCCCTCCCTTGTTGTTTCTTCAATGTATGTGTAAAACGTTGAGCTGCCTTAGCTCTTTCTTTTAATAAAATCTAAGGTAGAGGGAGACTCCCTTCCGACGTTCTCAAAAAAACATCTTATATTTTGAAACGGAAGGAGTATATATGAATCAACCTTGATATAGTCTCATAGGCAGTATCCTTGGCTAGCCTGGGTGGCTCTTGCCCCCCATGCTAGGCAGAAATTTCCTCTCTTTTTATAAATCAATGTATGCTGATATTTGTGCTCAATCCACCGATGATACCATCTTCAGTCTTCTAACTGAAGCTGTTTTTTGTCATAACGTACTAAATCAGGTCAGTTCTGAATATTGTCCTTCAGTGACAATGACACCTACATTTCTGGCTTTACAAAAACATCATAATCATAAAATCCTGTTTGTATCCTGTATGTTTATGATTCCCCAACGTGCATTACAGTTTCTCTCCCTTTCTTAAGTTTGTACAGTTTCTCTTTCGTACCGGCAGACTTGAAGTACAAAATGGATTAATTTAGAAGTGTATTTGCGTGGCTATTCGACTCACGGGTGCATTTGCACCCATTGTGAAAAAACATAATTTGAAATGTCAAAAAAATCGAAAAATCTCTACATATATATTCGAACATTTTATGTTCGTTTACAAGTTTTCGGGATGAAAGCACATTCTACGTGTCCCGTGTAAAAAAGACAAAAAAAAGTCCTCTGAATAGTCCTATTACCGTGACATTTTTCTATCTTTTTTATACATGACACATGAAATGTTATTTCATCCTGAAAACATGGTGAACAAAGATAAAATGTTCGAATATACATGTAGACATTTTTTCTGAATTTTTTTATATTTCAAAATATGTTTTCTCACAATGGGTGCAAATGCACATGCGAGTCAAAAGGGATTTCCGCGCAATGACTGAATAACCAGTAAGGTGTATTTTTTCTTGTCTACAACATTCATTAGCACGAGGGATTGGAAATACATTACAGAGAAATATTTGAGACTCTCGACACGAAACCTGCTAGTTTTTGGGGCTGTTGCTATTTGTGTTTTTTAGGAAAACAGTAGTAGCATTGTGGAGGGCATATTTGAGATTGGCAATTATACCGAAAGTGTCATCATGGTACCATGAATCCTAGCAAACTTGCAAAGAACAAGTGATCCCTGGTTTCCAATGCTGAATCTCCACCCGTAACACGTGATAATCAAGGATGAAGAAGGATCTTTTCCGAAGCATACATGGCGAAACCATATGCAAGTTGCTAGCCCCCGTGTCGTTGGCTGGGGCCTAGTCGGCGGCGCGGCCCCTGGCTGCCGGCGGCAGGCAGGCGGAGCTGCGCAGAGGGGCGTGCACCCGTAGCCGCAGGGCAGTCCACCTAATTCCTTCCAGTTCCCGAGGTGGTTGATGCTCACTGGGATCAGAATCAACGGAAAGATGTTCGCTGAAATGCTCGATGCAGATTATGAGCCAATGGCACCCCCTCTCCCGCACCCGCGCGGCGGCACCGCGTCGCGCCGGGCGATCCCTCCCCTCCCCGGCCGACCTTCCCTTCAAGATCCTCCTGCCCGCCGCCGCCGTCCGGGGCGTCGCCGGGCAAAGATCTGGCGGCGTGGCGGCCGCGACCCTGGCTGCGATCTGGTGTGGCGGCGGCAGCGCCCGCTCCCGTGCTGGTTCGGCGGTGGTGTCGTGGCTAGCGGCGGCTGGGGGTCCTTGGTCCGATGGCTGCACGCGGCGGCGGGAATCCGTGCCTACGGATCGAGATCTATTTCGTTCGTTGCCGACGTCGGTACCTAGGATCTCCGGGCCATGCTCGCGACACTAGGGCGCTTGGGGCTACTGCTCCTGGCATGGTGGTGGTGACTTCCTTCTCTGTCGGAGTGGTCGGCCGGGCGATCATGCTGCTATGCGGCGGATCCTGCTAGTTTTCGGCGGGTAGCGTGGGGGCGACTGGCTCGGTTTCAATAAAGCGGGTGGTCCTCGGATCTATCTCGCACCAAGACGGAGATCTACTTGATGCGTGTCTCCATTGATCTGGCCGGAGTGTCTGATTCCAGAAGGCTCCGCCGGCGAACTCCCATGGACGCATATGCCTGGAGCTTGCTGGATCGGAAGGAATTCGGTCATGCGCACTTGTGTTTTTTGCTGGCCGATTGGTTTCAGTGGGAGCGCCGTGAAGCTCTGCTACCTGTTACCATCATACGACATGTCTTTGACGATACATATGGTGAAGTCAGATGCGGAGAATGTCATGAAGGCAGAGACATGTCGGCGAGCTATGGTGGATTGAGTCTTTATGGCGATGAGGATCTGGCTTGGATATCTGTAATTCGCAGCAGCGTATGTTAGCTGGGGCGACATCACAGGAGGATTTCATAGTCTTACCTTGTAGGGTGAAAACCCAATGTCTGGCCTTCATTGGTTGTGTCTGACAATGGCCTTACAGAAGGTATTGCTTTGCGAGTGAGGACTTTCTCCCGGGTGAAAACCTACGATTTTTGATCGGACGATGACAACGCTTGTGCATTGTTTTCTTCTTAGAGGTGTCGCTTTTGGAAGGGGTTGGACTTCTGGTATTATTTTGGTGGTGGTAGTGTCGTTGCTGCTAAGGATCGGATTCCTACAGCGGGACTTTTCTTTTTTGTAATTCTTCTTCTTTTTCTGGCTGTGTGCATCTATACCATTAGGGTATGCGTTTTTGTAGAGGCTGGATGTAATATGTATCCGTGTGATATTAATATATGCTTATTTTAAAAAAAATGTTTCGTCGTTTTTGGCCAATTCATACATATCTACTTTTTAAATCCTGCATGTTGGAAGTTTCAGTTTTGCTCCGATTGTTTATCCGATAAAGGAAAAGAAATACTTGTAGAGATATTCAGCAGCTACCCGGTTTCCACCTGCATGCTAGAAGTTTCCGCTTTGCTTCGATGGTTTATATCTGATAAAGAAAAAGAAATATTACTTGTGCAGATATTCAGCAGCTACCCGCTTTTAGGGTTGCGATGTAGAACCCGATCCGCCCCGTTTCGTAGGCAAAATTTGTTAGGCTAGTTTAAATTTTTTAATCAACATTTCTCTAGTTTAAATTAAATTTTGCTTTCGCGGACTCTCGCGGGCTACCCGGTTTCCACGTGTACACTCACAAGAAACCTGCATGTTAAAAGTTTCAGTTTTGCTTCGATGGTTTATATCTGATAAAGGAAAAAGAAATACGTGTACAGATATTCTGCAGCTAGCCGGATTCCACATGTACGCTCAACAGAAATAGCACACAAATATCTCTCCAAAACAAGAAGGTTATCACGAAAACAAGCTGCGGTGGAAGAAAAGTGCGAAGGAAATGAGCCACCAGAGAATTCCTCCGGAGCAACCTTACCCTCCACCAGGTAAGTTCTCACCTCTTATAATGGATCATGGAGTTTCTCGAACCTCGCCTCTGCTCTTTGTAATTTTAGCGACACGAAGTAATGTTAGAGCTCCTTCTAGCCGATCGAATCCTACAGGAAGCTAGCAAAGCTTAGCCCGATCATCCTGTTTTTCTTGTCGTTCTTGTCATACCAAGTTTTTCTTTTTCATGAATGAGAAGGTGTTTCCCCCACGAACAGAATTTCCTCTCTATTAGTATAGACAAGAAGAAACAAAAAATAAAACGTATTTTTCTCTGAGTTGCAGATACTGAAGTGTCGAACACATAGATTACTGAATATTCGGTGCTTGATCTTGTCCTGTTTGTGTAATCGCAGGGTATCCTGGGTCTCAGCCACACGCGTACCCACCTCCTCACGGTGTCTACCCTCTTCCTCCTCCAGCCCATGGTGCTAGTGTGTACCCTCCACCACAGCTCAATGAAACTCATCACCAGCCTCCACCAGGGTACCAGGGCTACTTCAACCAGGGGCAGCGCCCTTACTACCCACCTCCGCAGCTGCCACCACCGTCTCCTCGATATGGCACACACCACGACCACCGCCGGCGTCGCCACCATAGTGATGAGGACAGCAGTTCTGGGTTCCTCAAAGGATGGTAAGGTCTTGAGTTCATGCAGGTTTGGTGATGTTTTTGTTTTCCACTAGTATATATCTGAACCTTCATTGTGTTTGCTATGTGCTCAAGTACCTTATCGTTAATTTATCCTGTAATTTTTTTTTTGGAACTGAATTGTGCTACCAGATTACCTACCTGAGTCTGATGGAAGTAAACATATATATTTGCTAATAAAAAATAGTTTCCTCTGTTCGAACAAACTGTCATGCAGAAATGTTGATCGGTATTTCCTCTGTTCTATTCGCAGCTTGGCCGCTCTCTGCTGGAGGAATGCTGCTTCTTATTTACTTAGACTTGGATGTTCTAGTCACTCCATGTATACCAGTAGCATCTAAGTTCGATCTACTAGATTGGTCTAAAATTGTGGAACAATACAGTATATATACAGGATTAAGTTAATCAAGGCAGGATGGTTTCGTGGTGTAGTTGGTTATCACGTCAGTCTAACACACTGAAGGTCTCCGGTTCGAACCCGGGCGAAGCCAATAATATTTTACTTCATTTTTTTCCGTATTTTGGGCGGAGCAGTGTTTGGGCCTCCTTCCTTCTTCTTCTTTTTTCATATTTTGGGCCGAGCAAAGTTTGCGCCTCTTCCCCCGAATATTTTGGGCCGAACAAGTTATAATTCCAGACAAAACGATTCACGACTTCTACAGTCAGTGCATGCATGATGCATGATCTCTTGTTAGCTTTCTGTACTGTATCTTATGATTCTTATGAAGCGTTTAAACTGGATGAGTGCTTTGGTAAAGTCTCTGTTTCATCGCGCGCGCTGTGGTCTCTGGACATACATGAGTCTTCCTTTTTTACTGCGAGACAGACGACAGTTGCAATGGTTTGGCTCCTCTTTTCCCCTCCTAATTGAGCTGAAGTTACACAGGTCTAGTGTTTGGCTAGCTCTGCCAGCAAATACATCCTTCTAATCTGATTGAATGCTGCTAGCTACCAGGTGACAAACATACTCGGCGTGCAATACATTTGTTGGCCGTTGATTGATGGACCAATCTAGCTAGAGCTACTCCGTACTAGCCAGTGGAGCACACCACAGACGTACGCAGAGAAATTTCAAGGAAGACGCAGATGGACGAAACTCCGCGTGCAATGTGTGTTTTTGTTTAGTCGCTAGATGTCGATCGACGATGGACCGGTCTAGCGAGCACGTACGTACTCTAGCGGCCAGGGCTAGTAGTTAGTAGAGCGCAGCCGTACGCAGACAGAAATTTCAAGGGAGAGGGTAGATGCATGGATGCAGTACCTCGGCTGCAATGCAGCATGCAAGGACATCGCTGATGGCGTCAGCCATGGCCTGCCATGCTCGACGTACGTACGTCGCCCCTAATGCTGCCGTGAACGGATCGACATTGCGCGATGCGACATAGATGTGCCAACAAAATGGCATGGCATGATGCAGGGTGCGGTGACATGTCATCAGAATTAAGCTAGGTTTGTATGTTTCGGTTTTTACTTTATTCCATCTTTGTTAGCGTCCACTCAGCATACCCATCACTTAGCATATGTTTCCATCACTCAGCCTATGTTCGGAAGTTTATGTGCATACGGCCCGGAAATCCAATTTGGCTCACGGGTGCAAATGAACCCATTGTATGAAAACACATTTTAAAATATCAAAATTTCTGAAAAAATATGTGCATGTATAACCGAACATTATATATTTGTACACAAATTTTCAAGTGAAAATAACATTTTAGGTGTCCCATGTAAAAAAGACAAATTTCAGTGTTCCAACGTGTCTATTAACGAACATGCTTTTTGTCTTTTTTATACAATCCACGTAAAATGTTCATTTTATCTGAAAACTTGTGTTCGGACATAGAATGTCCGGATATATATGCGAAATTTTCGTTCAGATTTTTTTAACAAATTTAAATTTTATTTTTAATGTGTTTTTTTATAATAGGTGCATTTGCACATGGGACCAAAACACCACCCCCATACGGCTTAGCTATAAAAAGAGAGCTCTATATCCAAAAGCCGGAATAAAGAGAGGAGCAAGCCGGCCTCATTCACCTCCCGTAAACCAGATTGGACAAAACATTGAGGGCCTGTTTGATTCGCACAGGTGCAGACTAGAATATCCTATCCAGATTAAAGTGTCTAAATCACAAAAAAGTCAAAAGATATGTAAAATGAGATTACGGTGAGGCGGAGGTGGTGATTGCCAGACCATGTTGGCATGTTCTCGTGGGCGGCAAGTTTGGTGGAGTGAGACGAAGCATTCAAGGGCATTGTTTTTTGGGGGTCAGGAGAAATCTATGTTTGCCTGACATTGACACGGTATCGCTTGTGGGTGTCAACGACCTTCTTGAACGGCATCGGGTGTATCTCTTTCTCACCCCTTGTAACATACCGGGGGAAACCCTAGAATGCGTACTAGGGGATACCCTAGGTCGGATCCGGGCAGCAGCGTAGGCATCATCGCTTCCCTTCCTGAAGGTGATGCTTGATACGCGACGGGTGCTAGGAGCATGGTGGAATCTCTTCGGAGGGCGCAACGGTTGCGAGGCATCTCTGTTTTCCTCGACGCACTGGTGTGAGTATTTTTTTTCTCTTATTTTATTTTATTTTGTTTCTTTTAGGTTTGAGTTGTATTGTTTATCCTAGCAATGATCAAAATTTTATTAGTTGGTTGCTATATTAATATAGCGGGGGCCGAAAGTCTATTTCAAGAGTCGCATTCATCCATACATATACGGTCTTTCATGAGAACCTACAAACTTTTGTGATGTAATATAAGTGTGGAAGATCCTAAAAAACACAGATACATTGTATCGCAAGCTCTAACCCATCGAGAAGCTCCTTCATTGTTGTTGATGTGAGCACTTTCCCATAGCCCTATTTAATAAGTGGCGGAGTCTATTAAAGGGTAGGAACATAAAATATAGGTGAGTCAATTGCGTGTGGCCTTCAAGTATTATCTTTCCTCAAAATGGGAGGATAAACGAGTTGTGAACTCCAACGGCCCTCGGAAGAAAGCTATATGCTAGGATTAGACGTGGATTACTGATAAAGATGCTTGATTAGCAAATCATACCCAGGGTGTGCGGAAGCCAGGATGCAAGGCGGTGAAATTCCACTTGTTCGGGAAGGACCCGCCAGCGGTGATGTAGGCTTTTAACTTTTTGACCGTCACAAACAGTCACGCACACACACTGACATACTTAATTTTTTTCATGATCATATATTTCAAATTTAATTTAGAACCACGACAAGAACATGGAACCGAGGGTGTTGCACGCTGTTCAGTTAATTCTATGCGATGCCTTTACCGTGAAGGAAGAAACAAACAACAAACAAGTTGTCGTCGTGTGTGCATAATGGATTGGACCCCTAGCTAGCAGCTAGTAGCTAGGTACTTGATGCGACCAGGTACACGAAACAATCTCGCGCGAGAGTACGTACTGTACGTACCGATGGATTTAGTTCGTTCCGCGTTCACCGCTGAATGTGCTCGAGTGTATCAGTTCAGACCCCGGTCTGCCGCCATGGTGGCCTCGCGCGCGAGCGGTCCACACGGATGGCTGGCTCTTCCACACGGTTCCAGTCCACCGGCGCGTAGTGAAAAAACAAACTTTGCATGCGACCCGTGTTATCTGCCGGGCCTCACGCAGCTAGCTGTCGTTGATCCATGGACCAATCTACCATAGTAGTAGAGCACAGGCGCAGAGGTAGAGGTAGAGGATGCAGTTCGGCGTGCATGAACGTACGTCGCTGATGACGTCGGGCGGGGCTTGTCATGCTCGACGTACGTCGCCTAAGTGGTGTCATGAAAGGTATTCCTTGAGAAATTCAAACCATAGAATATTTCCTAAGAAATCCCATTTGCATCAAAGGAACGATATATACCTCCGAAAGTTATATGGGCTGCATTCCTAAACTCAATCCTATAGGAACTTCAACATACACTGTAACCTCTTCTTTACACTAATTCACTAAATCGCTTAGAATCGACGCATATTTTTTGTGTTTTTCATGTGTTCCATTCAAATGACTTTTTATGTAGTTTTTCTCCATTTCGCAATCCTCTTAGTACTTGCAATCTTATACTCCATCCGATCCAAATTAAGGTTCTTGGATTTGGCTAGATGCGGATGTATCTAGCACTAAAACATGATAAAATACATTCTAATTTAGACAAATATGAGAATATTAATTTGGATTAGAGAGAGTACTAAAATTCCTATGTTTTACTCATCCGTGTGTATTGTAATCCTGCATTCCAAACAAGCCCTAAATCGCGGAAAAGAAAAAATTCAAAGCTGTTAAGAATATAAATATATAGTCTAGCTCTTTTTATTAGTTCGGACTTATGATTCACGTGGCCAGTGCATCAATTTAATATGGTATCAAAATTAAGAGGTCTCTAGTTCAATACCTTGCTCACGCAGTATTAAAAAAAGATTTTGTGGCCTGCACCGAACCAACACTAAGGACTAAAATAGGCTAAGCGTGAGGAAGAGTGTTAAGAATATAAATATATAATATAGTCATTTTCATCAGTTCAGACTTTTGATTCAGATAATTAGTGCATCAATTCAATAGAAGCAAACCACTGTTTCAATATTGTTTTGTGTGCCTTCTCCATAGTAATAACTATGTTTTCGTAAGTCTAGCAACATAAAAGTACATTTTGTTTTACCGTAGAAACATACAGCCCGAAGCACTGGTTCTACGACCTCTATCAACTATTCTTCTTCCTCGAAGTCAAATAGTGCTTCCCGCACGTACGTACGGACAAATTGCTCAATCCAATTCTACACCATCGAATTTGCATTAGGACTTGTACACCTTCGAGTAGCAGGTTGGTTGAGTTGGTGCAGGAGATACACACAACCAACCTCCCACATGCCTGCGGAGAACTCCGAGGATAGTTTCAATAAATAGATATGCAGCGGAAATAAAACAACGAGCACATACACAGATGATACAAGGATTTACGTGGAAAAACCTCTTCAAGGCAAGGAGGAAAAAACCACGGATATGGACCACCTGGTCCACGCGAGCTTTACTATGAGCAACCTGGGTACATAGTCTTCTCTAGAACATCTAGAGATTTACAACGCACTCAGCATGTCGTCAATCGGCAACAACAACAACTACCACTTGAGAGAAAGATTACAACAAAGCAGAGTATCTCAGCTTCTGTCCCCTTAGGTAATCAGCAAACTGCTCTTAAACCGCAGATCCAATCAGCACCAACCTTGGTAGACAAGTAGGCATACGAGTTCCTAACATACACACCACTCAGCCCAATTGGATATTGTTTGCCTGTCCAATCTATACGTCTACCAAAATTGCTCTGTGCTGAAACTATAGCAGTCCGAACTGACTAAACCGCTTCCAAATCTGACGCTACACTGACCCAAATCTCAAACCAGCTAACCAGATTGAAGTAATCAAAGTAAGGAACGAGCTCACCAAGTTTGAAGTCAATCCAAGCACGTTTGAGCCTCCAAACACTAGCTTAAAGACGGATCGGTCAGATCTCAGAAATCTCGACAGAAATCACCTCTCCCTCTTCTTCCTCTTTTCTCACTAGGTTGTTGTGTTCTCTCACCCTCTCTATTGATCAACTCACACTCTCACAGAGTGTCTCACACAGCCTCCAAGTGTGTATAGGGTTTTCTTTTCTACTCCTCTCCCAAGAAGCACCTCAGCCATTGGATACAAACATCGATCAACGGTTGAAACGTGTTAAACTTTCACAGGCTGATGTTAGACTGCCAACACACCTCCATGTGGAGGGACATTTCCCAGAAAACTCCCCCTCCCGGCATCATGGAGGGTTTCACTGCCAACCGGCAGTCATGCCGGCGAGCCGACGGCATACCTCAAGCTTTCCTCTTGTCACCACCTTGGTCAACATATCATCCCCATTGTCATATGTGTGCACCTTGTCAGTTTGCATTTGCTTGGAATTCAGCACATCTCGAGTCCAATGATAGCGAACATCAATATGCTTCGACCTCGAATAAAACTTGCATTCTTACTCAAGTGAACGACACTTTGGTTGTCACAAAATAGCACATACTTGTTTTGCTCAAAACCAAGCTCACAAACCAATCGTTCCAACCACAATAACTCCTTGCTCGCCTCTGTTACTGCGATGAACTCAACCTCAGTTGTGTTTAGCACCACACACTTTTCCAACCTGCTTTTCCATGCCACTGCTCCTCCTGAATGGGTAATAAAATAACCTGAAGTACATTTTCTTCCATCGACATCTCCAGCCAAGTCTGAATCTGAATATGCAATCAACTTGGGCTCACTACCACCAACGCAAAGCTTCATATCATTGCCGCCCTAGAGATACCTCAAAATCCACTTCACGATTTCCTAATGTGGTTTTCTTAGATTGGACATAAATATGCTCACAGTACTGACCGCTTGAGCAATGTCAGGCCATGTGCACAACATAGCATACATCAAACTCCCAACCGCTGAAGCATAAGGAACTCTTGGCATTTCCTTTTCCATCTCTTCAGTAGAGGGATATTGCTTTTTACTCAACTTGAAATGAGCTGCGAGTGGACAACTCACTTCCTTTGCCTTGTTCATCTTGAACTTGCGAAGTACCTTCTCAATATATTTCTATCTCTCTCAATTATCATGCCGAGAATACACTTTGATGGACCCAACTATTTCATGGCAAAACTTTTGCTTAACTCTTTCTTTAGTCTAGCAATCCTAGAGACTTTCTTGCCAACAATCAAGATATCATCCATATAGAGGAATAACATGATAAAATTATCACCTGAGAACCTTTGAATAAACACACAATGGTCTGAGATACACCTCTTGTAGACTTGCTCCCCCATGATAGATCAGATTTCATGTACCATTGCCTTGGTGCTTGTTTCAGGCCATAGAGACTTTTCTTCAATTTGCACACATAATCTTCTTTGCCTTTAACAAGAAACCCCTCAGGCTGCTCCATGTAGATTTCTTCCTCCAACTCTCCATGAAAAAAAGCTGTCTTCACATCCATTTGCTCAACCTCCAAGTTGAGACTTGCTGCCACGCCAAGGATCATTTTGATTGATGTCATCTTCACCACTAGAGAAAATATTTAATCAAAATCAATATATTTTCTCTAGTTGAATCCTTTTACAACTAGCCTGGCCTTGTACCTTGGATGTGACGTGTGCTCTTCTTGCTTAATTCTATAGACCTACTTAGTTTATAGAACTTTCTTGCCATTGGGAAACTTCACCAGCTCATAAGTATGATTCTTATGCAAGGAATCTATCTCTTCTTGCATAGCCTTATTCCGCCCCTTCTTGTTGTCATCTTTCATTGCATCTTGAAATCACTCAGGTTCTGAACCATCAAACAATAACACCACATATTGGTTTGAATCGTACCTGGTGGAAGGAACATGGCCTCAGCTGGACCGTCTGAGTGGAGCAGCTGGTGGACTATCTGGTTCAGGTGCTTGCTGATCATGATCATCTTCTTCAGCATCATACTCTTGTAGCTGGGGAGCATCCTCACCTGTACCACCATGTGCATCATCTTGGACATATTCTACATCATCATCTTTAGCTTATTCTTGAGATGAATCTATAGGAACTGGGTTAGAATCAGATCTATCTTGCTACTGATTTCGAGGAGGAACATGTACCAGAACTTGCTCCAGAACCTACACCTTTGTCTTCACAATATCCTCAATTATTTGTTCTTCAAGAAACACAACATCATGGCTTCTCACAAACTTTCTTGCTATTGGATCATGCAACTTGTAGCCGAACTGATCACCTCCATAGCCAAGAAATATACACTGGTGTGTTTTTGAATCAAGCTTTGACCTTTCATCTTGAGGGATATGAACAAAGGCCTTGCACCTAGAAACCTTCAGGTGCTCATACGAGACGTCCTTGTCAAAAAATACCATGTTTGGAACATCTCCTTGTAGTGGATAACTTGGTGAGAGATTAATAAGATAAACTGCAGTCGACAAAGCCTCACCCCAATAATGTTTAGGCAGCTTTGCACTCGATAGCAAGCATCTAACTCTCTCAACAATTGTCCTATTCATCCTCTCAGCAAGACCATTCAGTTGTGGTGTCTTCAGAGGAGTAAATTGGTGCCTAATTCCCCGTTCCTTGCAATAGGCATCAAATGGTCCAATATACTCTCCCCCATTATCAGTGCGAATGCACTTGATCTTCTTCTCAGTTTCTCTCTCAACTGAGACTTGGAATTGCTTGAATACACTTAGTACTTGATGTTTTCTCTTCAAAACATAGACCCAAACCTTCCTGGAAAAGTTATAAATAAATGTGACAAAGTACTTTGCTCCACCCAATGACCTCATCGACATTTTTCAAACATCGAAATGTATCAAGTCCAGCACCTCGGGCTTCTTGTGAGAGGTTGACTCTTGAATACAACTCTATGTCACTTCCCCACTGGATAATCTGAAAAATTCTTGATGTGAACACCCTTCACACCTTTCAACAATTTTTTCTTCACTAGCCCTAACATCCCCTTCTCACTCATGTGCCCAAGTCTCTTGTGCCATAAGGCACACACATCCTCTTTCTGCAATGCATTGATACAAGCAACAAAAAGCTTAGCATGAACATGATATAAAACTGAGACCATGTTACCTATGCAACAATCAGATTTTCTTTGGTGAGCTTGTACTGTTCATTTCCAAATCTGCACAAGTACCCATCCCTATCAAGCAATGCAACTGAGATAATGTAGAGACGAAGGGCCTCAACATGCCTCACCGACTTGAGGACTAGTGTCGTACCATTTTCAGTCTCCAAGTGCACATCTCCTCTTCCAATGATTTTTGCTCTATCATTATTTCCCATCTTCACAACACCAAAATCACCTGATGTGTAGTTGGTGAAGAGCTCTCTATGAGATGTAGCATGTATGGTACCACCACTGTCCGGAATCCAAGTCATCTTATCACCATCTGCAAGGCTGATGGTATCACCAGAAACTACAGTAATCCTCTCATCAATGGTGGACACACTGTTGCCATCATGTTCTTCATGCATAAAAAACATGATCTCCTCTACCGCAACAATCCGGCCTCCCTCACTGAACATTTTCTTGGAATTCAGCACATCTCTTCTTCCAATGATTTTTGATGTATCATTATTTTCCATCTTCACACCACCAAAATCACTTGCAGTGTAGTTGGTGAAGAGCTCTCTACGAGATGTAGCATGTATGGTAGCACCGCTATCCGGAATCCAAGTCATCTCATCACCATCTACAAGGCTAATGGTATCATCAGAAACTATATCGATCCTCTCCTCAATGGTGGAAACACTGCTGCCATCATGTTCTTCATGCATAAGAAACATGATCTCCTCTACCGCAGCAATGCGGCCTCCCTCACTATCACTATCACTGTCGGTTTGTTTCTGAACTTTCTTCTTTTTCTTTTTGTCTTTCTTCCATTGTTCACAATGCCACTTGATGTGACCCTTCTCATGGCAGTGATGGCATATAATACCAACATACTTGTCTTTACATCTTGATTTGCTTCTACTTCTTTCCCGTCCATTACTCGGACCTTTACTCTTGCTTCTCCCCCATGACTCGGTCACTAACATTTTAGAATGTGAGGAAGAACCATCCTTATCAGCAATTTTTATGGACTCTTCATTTAGTACCTTGGTCTTCACAAGGTTCTAAGTGACAACTCCATTAGGTGCTGAATTGCACATGGTGACCTTAAAGGTCTCCCAAGTGTCCGATAATGAGATAAGTAGCAGCAAGGCTCTCACTTCATATTCAAATGTAATTCCCATTGAAGATAGCTGATTTATAATGCCCTAAAATTCATTTACATGATCTGCAATTGGAGTGCCCTCCTTGTACCTCAAACGCATGAATTTCTTGATCAAGAACATCTTGTTGGTACCTTCTTTGTAGGCATACAACTCCTCCATTTTTTCCCATAAGGTACGTGCATGTGTCTCCTCAATGATATGGTTAGAAACATTATCATCCACCCATTGTCGGATGAATCCACAAGCTTGGAGATGAAGTGCCTCCACTGATCTTCTTTCATATCATTGGGCATCTCAGTGGAGAACACCGGCATCCAGTAATCCTTCATATATAACAAGTCCTTCATCTTGCACTTCCAAGATTGATAATTTGTACCATTCAAAGAAATCATTTTGTTGGTATTCACTCCCATCTTTCACCATAAGCAAATGCAATCGACCCAAAACAAACATTGTTCTGAAAATAAATACAAAACAGAACCTCAACTCTAATACCACTTTGTTGGGGGAGGATATACACACAACCACCCCCCACCTGCCTGCGGTGAACTTCGAGGATAGTTTCAATCAACAGATATGCAGCGGAAATAAAATAACGAGCACATGCACATGTGACATAAGGATTTACGTGGAAAACCCTCCTCAAGGTGAGGAGGAAAAAACCACGGGTGTGGACCAACCGGTCCACGCGAGCTTCATTATGAGCAACCTGGGTACAAAGCCTTCTCTAGAACATATATAGATGTACAACGCACTCAGCATGTTGCCAACCAGGCAACAACAACAACAAAAACAACAACAACCACTTGAGAGAAAGATTAGAACAAAGCAGAGTATTTCAGCTTCTGTCCCTTCGGTAATCAGCAAACTGCTCTTAAACCGCAGATCCAATCAGCACCAAACTTGGTAGACAAGTAGGCACACAAGTTCCTAACATACACGCCAAAATTTAAGCTCAATCGGATACTGTTTGCCTGTCTAATATGTTCGTCTACCAAAACTTTTCTGTGCTGAAATTGTAGCAGTCCGAACTAACTAAACCGCTTCCAAATCTGATGTTACACTGACCCAAATCTCAAACCATCTAACCAGATCAAAGTACTCAAAGCAAAGAACGATCTCACCAAGTTTGGAGTCAATCTAAGCACGTTTGAGCCTACAAACACCAGCTTGAAGACAGACCGATCAGATCTCAGCAATCTAGAAAGAAATCACCTCCCCTTCTTCTTCCTCTCTTCTCACTAGATTGCGGTGTTCTTGTGTGTTCTCTCACCCTCTCTCTTTCTCAGCTCACACTCTCACAGAGTGTCTCACACAACCACCAAAGGGTGTCTAGGGTTTTCTTTTCTACTCCTCTCCCAAGGAGCACCTCAACCGTTGGATACAAATATCGGTCAACAGTTGAAACGTGTTGGACTTTCATGGGCTGATGTTGGGCTACCAACACACCTCCATGTGGAGGGACATGGCCCAACAGGTTACAACTGGATTTTTTCAGTTTGCAAATGTGGTTTGCATCTTAGAAAAACGTCCTGAACAAATTTTTATATGGTAGTAGCCCGACTTTAAATTAACAAAGCCAAAACGGAAAGTAGAGGGTGCTGAAAGATCAGCTTATTGCCACGAACAATAAGCAAATAGAAAAAATTGCAAGAAACGCCGTTTGAGCTTTGAGATCTTCATTTGTCGGAGCATGCATAACCTAGGTGAGGAAAAGCTGAGAAGCACACCACTGGTGAAGCTCACCTTCGCCAAGTCCCGGCTCGTCAATGTCATCGCGCCATCCACCTCTACCTCCGATGGAGGACCCAACCTTCTCGCCTAGTTCGAAGGGTACCGCACCGTCGGCAGGTGGAGCAGCTCCCCCAAGAGCTCAAATGCACATAAGGGACAATTTGCCAAGGAACAGATGCACGGACACCTTTTACGCAATACCCCCAATATTGCCCTCGGCCGAAGCACTGACCACCCGGCAAGATGCAAGATTTTAAGACGAGACCACTCACCAAAGACACGACAACGCCACAATAAGCAAACCACGAACCACACATAACAACACCACCTTCCTACAAACCCAAGAAGGCGTCTCCAAGGAGAATACGATGCCAGAACGTCGTTGCCCGATCCGAGGATTTGGGTTTTCACTAGGGCATAGGAGAGCGGTTGGAAGAGGGATGTACATTGACGTCGCCTCCAAGGAGAAACACAACATCCAAAAAACACCACTGACATTGTGACCACCATCGCCGACCAAAGGTTTCTCTTGTCCAGAGCCCCCATCCCAGCCACCCAACTAGGCCCTAGATCCAGCGAGCTGAGATCCAATGCCAGAGGATGGGAACTGCACAACATGAGATTGCCATCTTCAGCTCTAGGCGTAGATCGACATGCTACCTCAGTGATGCCCACCATCCACCACCCCCTCACCACCCGCGCGACTGAGGAGGACGAACTACAGCACCAGCGAGCGCCTCCTACCACCAGGAACAACGCCGCCTGCTACCTCTCCGAGGTCGCTGCCTCGAGTTCCAGATCCCCCGCTGAGGCCATCACTGGAGCAGCATCGACGATACCGAGCCGATCCTGACCCACGTGACAGCTTCCTCCCTTCCATCATGCAGAACTGGGAGAGCCAGATCCCTACCGCCCCTTCACTAGACAATTTTTATGAATTGGTTGCTAATGAATGGGGTTCTGTGACACATGGTGACACGCCCATTGAATAGTGGCAACAAAATATAAGGCATTTACGGAAGTTCTTATGTGGGTGGGCTAAAAATTAGAGTGGTAAATATAAGAAGGAGAAGGAGAGACTTATGTCTGTCATCGATGAATTGGACATTAAGGCTGAAACATCTCCGTTATCCCAAGATGAGTGTGTTGAGCTGCGTCTCGCAAATGAACAACTTTGTAGGCTAAGACGTGACGAGGAGTCTAAGTGGGTTCAGCGAGAAAATTTCAAATACGTTCAGGAGGGAGGGAACAATATGAAATACTTCCACCTTATTGCTAATGGTAGACATAGGAAGAAAGAAGATTTTTCAACTAGAGCAACATGAAGGTACTATTGTAGGTGAGGAAAACTTGAAAATTTTCATTACTGATTATTATAAGCGACTATTTGGGGAGCCGACTCCCAATAGTTTTGCATTGATAGAAGAAAGAAATGAGGACATTTCTCTCGTGTCACCAGAGGAAAACGAGATTCTAGTCGATTTGTTCTCTAAACAGGAAGTTTACGAACTATCTTCTCTATGGAGCATAATAAGGCGTCGGGTGCGGATGGGCTCCCTACGGAATTTTACCAGACCTTTTGGGTTGTCATTAAAACCGATCTCATGAATCTGTTTGCACAGCTGCATACAGATAACCTATCTTTGTACAAGCTTAACTTTGGGTTGGTCACCCTATTACCGAAAAAAGAAAATGCAACACAAATTCAGCAATATAGTCATATCTGTCTACTAAATGTTAGCTTCAAATTTTCACTAAGGTAGCTACAAACCGTATTTCCGTGATTGCTCACAAGATGATTCGACCAACACAAATTGCGTTTATGCCTGGACGACAACCCCTGTCGTTTTACATGAAACTATTTATGAACTGCAAAGGAAGAAATTAGATGGGGTTCTTTTCAAAATTGACTTTGAAAAGGCTTATGATAAGGTCAAGTGGCCTTTCTTGCAGCAGGTTCTTCGTATGAAAGGTTTCGATCCTCTTTGTTGTAAGTGGATTGATAATTTCGTTCGACATGGAAGTGTGGCCATTAGAGTTAATGATAACATTGGTCATTATTTCCAGACTAGAAAAGGACTCAGGCAAGGAGATCCACCGTCTCCAATGCTTTTCAATATTATTGCTGATATGCTTGCAATTTTAATTGCAAGGGCAAAAGAGGATGGTCAGGTTGGAGGACTCGTTCCTCATCTGGTTGAGGGGTGTGTGTCGATTTTACAATATGCTGATGATACAATTTTATTTATGGAACATTATTTTAATAAAGCACTGAATATGAAATTAATCATTTGCATCTTTGAACAATTATCAGGTCTAAAAATTAATTTCCACAAGAGTGAGATCTACTGTTTCGGCAAGGCTGCTGAACAGGTTCAAACTTATAGGGATATTTTTGGTTGCGGATCAGCGTCCCTACCGTTTAGATACCTAGGGGTAACTATACACTATAGGAAACTTCGCAACTCAGAATGGAACCCTATGGAAAATAGATGTGAAGGAAAACTTGGGTGTTGGCAAGGGAAGCTCTTGTCATATGGTGACAGACTTGTACTAATAAATTTGGTTTTAACTAGTTTGCCTATGTTCATGCTGTCTTTTCTGGAGATACCAAAAGGTGTTAGGAAACGATTAGACTTCTACCGCTCAAGATTCTTTTGGCAAAGTGATGAGCATAAGAAGAAATATAGGTTAACTAAGTGGAACATTTTATGTCGACCTAAAGATCAGGGAGGTTTGGGTATTGAGGTATTGGAGCTTAAAAATAAATGTTTATTGAGTAAATGGTTGAAAAAATTGTTAACTGAGGAGGGTATGTGGCAAGAACTGCTCCACAACAAATACCTTGCCAACAAAACACTTGCACAAGCAGAAGTTAAACCAACTGATTCTCCATTTTGGAAAGGATTAATGGGGGTTAACGATGAGTTCTTTGCCCGTGGTTCTTTTAAAATTGGTAATGGGAATGGCACAAGATTCTGGGAGGATGTTTGGCTAGGACAGTTATCGTTCGGTCAACAATATCCTTCACTTTATTCTATTATGCATAGGAAGCATGTTTTGGTTAGCGACATTCTCTCTCACTATCCACTAAATATTATCTTTAGGCATAATTTGACTGGAAATAAATGAACTGCATGGCTGCACCTATGTGAGAGATTAATGGAGGTCAACCTAACAAATGAGCAGGACCGATTTATCCGGAAACTAACGGAAAATTGGAATTTCACAGATAAATCCATGTATGAAGACCTTAGGAATGATCATCCTAATTTTCCAAGAAAATATTTATGGAAGCCGAAGATTATCTTAAAGATTAAAATCTTTATGTGGTTTCTTAATAACAAAGTTCTTTTGATGAAGGATAATTTAATTAAGCGAAATTGGAATGAGTGTAAAAAATGTTGCTTTTGTGACGAAGACGAACAGTAGAACATTTATTCATCTCAAGTGCATTTGCGAAGATTATTTGGCGTTTGGTTTTCTGCACTTTTAATCTACCTCCACCAACCAATATTACTAATATGTTTGGCAATTGGCTAAATGGAGTAGATAAAGTAAATAAAGGCAGAATCCGTATTGGCATTTTGGCCATTTGTTGGTCATTCTAGTAGATTGACTGAGGTCTAGCTGTTTTGACTAATCTCTTGTGAGACCCATTGTTTCATCAGATGTTTGGTCTGCGCACCATTTTCATCTGAAATTCTGAGTTTGTAAGATTGATGATTATACTCTGTTTTAATAAAGGACTGTGTGCATCATAAGATGAAGAGGTCGGGAAAAACCCCCCTTTTCAAAAACAAAGTGCCACGATTCGTGTTAGTCATTAGTTGCTGCCGAGACACAGATGACGCCCCCCGACTGAGAACTAGTAAACTCCCAGCTGAGAATTAGTTTGCACTAATATATGTAATGTAGTTTGACTTTTGACGATGAAATAAGAAAAGATCAAATGTTCACGTGTCATCTTATGATTGGACCAAAAAGCAACTTATGATGAAACAAAAAACAACAGAGTACCACATACATGGATACACGAAGAATCTCGCAAGAGTACGTATCGATGATGGTGCGTGTGAGGACGGGAAGAAAATCCCATCACATCCCCGCCGCCGCCTCCTCCTCACTAGTAGAAAACGGACCTTTGGTCTAGGGGTATTAGCCCCGGGTTTGCTACAAACGGGACTAATGCCCCGGTCCCAACGGCTAGATCTGTCCCCAGGGGGTGGCAGACACTAGCCCCGGTTTGAATAGGACCTTTAGTCCCGATTCGTGTAACAAACGAGGACTAAAGGGTTTCAGGCAGGCTGGGTCGGGCGCCATACCCTTTAGTCCGGTTTGTTATACGCCCCGGGCCTAAAGGTGGACCTTTAGTCCCGGTTCTAGACATGAACCGGGACTAAAGGTCTGGCTATATCTTCTTCCCCCACCTGCCCGAGCCACCATTTCAAGCTGGTGGCTCTCCTCTCTCTCTTTCTTTCCCTTTTTTCTCAAGATTTGTCTATATTTTATGGTGCCCCATCTATCCAAAGGTTCTCAAAGGTGAGCAACTTCATCCTTTGAACTCTCATTGCTATATTAGCTCATTTCATGCTCTATCTTGTAGATGGATTTGTGGATTTAGTTTGGTAGTAAATTTTGCAATGATAACATGAGATCGATGTTTAGATTCTATCTATCTTGTACTAATGTAAGGAACTCTAAGGTAAATATCACAGTATGTGGATTATATTTATATATATCTTGTTTTGGCACATAGTCTCGAAATTTGATTTTAGAAGCACACACATGCGTGAGTTCATCATTCTAACTAGCTGGGCAAAATATCCTTTTCGTCTATCTGCGTTCAACAAACTGGAAAAAATTGTAACAAAAATAGGGTTAATTCATAAAAGCTTGATAAGAAGACATCACAGTACATCTTCGAGAAGCCCCTCTATGGCAAGCTCCTTGAAGATGTCTGAGGATGAAGCGCCGCCGTAGTGGTGTCCCTCTCACACCATCTTGGAGTTAATAACTTCTCTAGCTATAGATTAATACGCCGGGTAACTAAAACAATTCACATATTAGGGAGTGTCTCTATGGCGAGCTCCTCGAAGATGTCTGAGGACGGGATCCTAAGACATCTTCGAGAGGCTCTGCTGTAGTGGTGTCCCTGCTCTCGCACACCATCTTTCAGTTTATATCTTCTCTAGCTAGATCAGTATGCTGGTGGAGCTAACTAATTTCACATATTAGAGAGTGCCTCTATGGCGAGCTCCTCGAAGATGTCTGAGGACGAGGTCCTAAGACATCTTCGAGAAGCTCCACTGTGGTGGTGTCCCTGGTCTCGCACACCATCTTGCAGTTCTTCACAAGAATGCATACCTATTTATAGATTAAGTAGCACAACATAGTGCCTGGCACTGATGACATAATGTCGACACACTCACTCCTAGCATAGTGCTGCCACCCATCCAAAATAGGGGAATGCTCGTTTGCGGTACCAAACTTGGTGGGTGAGCGCACCGCGGTACCCGAGTTGCCATCAATCCCGCGGAGGGGCCATAGTAAATTCGCCAATTATCCAAAAGGGCCAAATGGGGGTGAATACAAATCTAACGGCCAAACGGTCGTTTGAACCAGACGAAAAATGGTTGAACTCAAATACCGCCGTTAGGTCAACTCTTCTTGGCCCGCCATGTCAGTATTCCCTGTTATCTTTTGCGGTCGTGGACTAGCTTACCCCTGCTTGGACCAGATCCCTGAGTGGACCAGATCTATTTCTTTGCTCTGCTCTGGTCTTCTCCCCTGCTCCCCTCCCTATAACATTTGCTCAGCTCCGGCTGCTAGTCTCAGATCGGAGCTCGCACTTGCTCTAATTTGCGTCCCCGCCATGTCCGGTCAACCTCCCACGCCTCTAATTGAAGCTCGCAGCCGTCGCCGTTGCATCGTTCGCCGTATCAGAGCTTCGCGTCCCCGGACTAATATCTCGCCTCTGGCTAGTCCTTCTCGCACGGCGGAGCGCGTCCTGTCGGGCGATCCAAGCCGGCGACTAGCCTCGGGAAGTTGCGTGCTGCCGCGCACCCCAGGCATGGTAGCCCTGGCACAACAGTTCGACAACCACACTCTCATGGCCACCGTGCTGGGCGTCCGTCCCGCCGTGTCGCCGGCAGAGTTGCTATCGGCTTTCAGGTCTCGTTTTGGGATCAGATGAAATGAGGTCAACGTTGAGGTATGCGTGCCTCCATTCGATTTTTTCGTCCGGTTTGAGCATAGCTCAGACACCAAGCGCGTTCTGCATTCTTCCCGTTCTTTCGAGTGCTGCGGGGAGAAAATGAGCTTCATGCATTGGCATCGCGCCTGTGGGTGGGACGATCACTTGGGGCAGCTTCGTTTCTTCTCCAAACTCGGCTTTGATGGCCTCCCATTGGATGCTTGGGAGCCGGAGGCCCTCAAGCAGGTCATCAGTAGCCTTGGCGGCGAGCTGGTGGAAATCGTGCCACCGAGCGACAGATGGGTCATCGAGGTAAAGGCGTGGCTGAAAGATCCTGACGCCGTTCCTAAGATGTACGGGGTGCAGATTCCAAGCAGGGCAGGGCGACAGCTTTGCTGGAAGCACCCAGTCATCATCCACCTGGAGGAGGTTCTGGACTCGGTACATGGCATTCAGGGCCCCGAAGAGGCTGCCAGAAAGCGCCCTCGTCGCCTGCAGTGTTGGCCTGGAAGGATCGATGGCACAGGACCACCACCGTTTCGCGATGGGGCACACAGTTTCGGTGGGGGGACCGGGCTTGGACGAGCTGGTGGTTATAATTTCCCTCGAGTGAAGACAGAGCTCTAGTGAATTGCCGTGGTATGTGTGGCTAATGAATTTGTAGTATGGAGAGCGTAGCAGGAAGTTAGCATCGACTAAAAATGTGTAATAGTTTGAATTGATTTAGTACGTGTGTGTAATAGTTTGAAGTAGTATATGTGTCTAATAGTTTGAATCGATGTTGTTTGTGTGGGTAATGAATTTGATGTAGTGTGTGTGTGTAATAGTTTAAATCGATGTAGTTGAACACCGTGCTTTATAATTTATGTGAATAACCAAGGACAACCTTATGAAAAGAGGGTGGTCTAGCAATGAGCAATGTCAATTCTGTGGATGCCAGGAAAATGTAGTCCATCTCCTCTTCAAGTACATGGAAGCTACATTTGTAACACGTTGAACTGCAGGACCATTTTGCAGGCAACACAAGACAAAGGAAAAAATGGTTTACAACATAGACAGCAGCCGCAAAATCTGTTGTCTGGGATAAAAAGATGCCAGTTAACTGGATTGAACCACGACTAGTAATTGAAGGAAATAGGCACTTGATAGTATTTGCTTACAACAGTAGTACTTCCATACAAAAGGGTCTTATACCTGCACAAAAGTGGGCTAAACTTCCTACTAGTTTATAGAACAATTCGTCAGCAGTTCATCTACAAAAGCCATTCTTCAGTCTGAACTTAACTATTCTACATTGAAAAAACTACAGATCTCCACCAGAAAAGTTGGCTGGCCAATTGCCTTGAGAGGACATAAGTTCTTTGATCATTTAACCCAAACTGATATGTTGCCTTCCCGCCAAACTAAAAGAAATTTGCATCGTTCATGCACGAGCGATTTGCGTGCGCTAGTCCCGGTTAAGTTGGACCATCCGCGCCGCCACAACGAATTCTTCGAAACTAAAATTCGACATCTCCTTCTCGGGATCGTAGGTTCGTGTGATCTCGAACCTGAATTCCGGGGCTGAGCTGATGCCCGCCGCTGGCTCCGGCTGTCGAACAATCCAGCATGCTGAGTGTAGACGCTCGGCCGCCGCCACGGTACGGCCTTCGACAGTGCGTAGGATGGAGCGTCTTTGCCACAGACGGCATGCTCCCAGCCTACCCTACTGAGGTAAGGTAGTCCGCTCCGAAGCGTGGACGCGAGAGTTCCTAGACCTTGGCGCTGCCCTGTTCGAGGGTGTGTACCCTCAGCGGCGGCATGCTCTCATGAACGATTTGATACATACCTTGTTCCCACTGCCTAGAGCATGCCGTAATGCCGCCGCGCAATTTCCAGATCGTTCATGAGAGCCGCATCTCTCTCTTGGCCCTGCTTGCCGCATCTGGCGCCGACGACGGCGCAGTCGCCGCCGCGGCCGATTCGGCACATTCGGGGAAATCATCCACCTGGCAGGGCAATGGGAGACCGGCCTTGAAGTAGAGCTTCATGGCCTGCCTTAGAGGGGCTAAATACCCCAGTTTCGGCGGCTATCGAGGCGGCGGCGGCGACTTAGGCGGGGCCATGTTACCCTAGTTGGTGCGGCGTGGAGGAGCTGCGCAAGGTGAACTGTGGTTAGTCGGAGAAGGGGAGTGAAAGACTGACAGTAGGTTTGGGCTACGGGCACGCGTGAAAATAACCATTTCCCATTTCCTTAGAGGGTAATAATTCGACACTCGTTACATTAACATCTCAATCTTTATTTCTCTTCTGCAAACGTATTAAAAAGATTAGTCGTGGCTATCCACCTCATCGTGCAATGTACCAAGACAGGTAGGAGATGGGACCGGGTTTCATTTTAGAAATATTGACGACTGTGTCCTTATGTTTATACGATATTATTTATATGCCACCATGTACCGTCGAGTGTAGCAACATCATCAGAAATAGGGGATAACGACGTGGCGTGTTTTATTTTTTTAAAGGGCATCAAAAATAGGGGATGCCGATGTGGCATGTTTTCTACTAGCGGGCCCGCCCCTCCACCTTCGACGGCACGCATCCAAGGTTTGAGGGGTGGTGCCGCCCACCAACACATTATTGTGCAATTTTCCATGTAGGATATGAATTCCGGCGCTGAGCTGATGCCCATGTCGAACACAGAGAATTCTGAAAGAAGCTACTAAAAATAAATACTTTGAATTATAGAAGTACTAAATTTAAATACATTAAAATTTTGTCTGAAAGTTAATATGCATACTGCTCATCGAAATAATATAAATACAGTACAAATTTCTACTTCGAGAAATAGACCTAAAAATGCTAGCAAATAACCTAGGATGAATATAGGATTCATTCTCCCCTATATATTCCGTCGTCGTCGGCTCCCACGTGCTGCAACACACATTCAGAGAACTCTCTCCGTCTGCAATGTGCTGCCAGTATCTCGTCCAGAGGGTAAGACCTCGGTGTATGTTCCATACTTAAGCCATACGTCATTGTTGGTTCCTCTTCCCAGGCTTGAACCTCATGATCGTACAGTCTGATATAATTCCTATAGTATATGCAACCGGGTTTGACTGTGGGGTGTAACCTGGTGTCAATGGAGATATACTGACTGTAATCAACAAAGAGGGCACGACTTCCAATGTCACCGACGGCCTCGAGAGAGCGGTTCTCTGTGTCCACCCGGTACAACACCGCTTGCCCTTTGGAAAAATCCCCGTTCAACACAAGAAGCAGATCACCATCTGACTCCACAAGGTAAAATTTGTAAGTTATGCGTACCTGTTCAAAGACTGGGGCCGAAATTATTTTGGCCATCGTGACAGTGCTCGCGCGCTACTCTAATTTGATGTTGGTCGACAAGATGTCTCCATTCTCAAGTAATGCATATACTTCCCCTCGGAATGTCATCATGCAGTCCAGAAGCATAGCAGGAGGTGGCAAATACAATCCTTCTCCAAATGATTCATTGATTTGCCCCGTTGGGGTTCTCTCATCGGCCCATGCAATACGATCTGGATAATTGGTGCAAACGAACACCATCGTCGGGGACTTCGTCACGATGACAAATTGCAGAGGATCAGATGGTATGTGTGCTTGAAACTCAGTGTTAGACTTATGAGTGATTGGGTTCAGAAGCCGAATCTGGTACGGCTCCACCCTCTGAGCAAGCATGATGACGCCACAAGAAACACCGACGAAGTAAAATCTTTTGGAAGAAGAGGGCATCAGTTAGCACTAAGATGTTTACAATGGAAAATACCAATAAATATCGGATGTGAATGTGAACCAGCGATGGACGTCCATTAGATTTGTCCTGAAGCAACGACCAGTGGCGATGTTGAGGAAGGTGAAGTCGCCAATGTCTGGAAGTGTGTGATCTGTCGTGATCCGGTTGTTGAGATGGAATTCGGGCACCTTTAAAGTGCGGCGCCAATCGGTGCAGACTTCCCGACAAGCAGCATAGGTGTCGACGTACTCCTCTTTCTCCAGCAAATATTCGACGATCTTGTGAAGTGGGTCGGCTGGGAGATCGGCCTAGTTCCTCTTCATCCGGCTACTGGCCATGGCTTACGTGCGGGAATATTTTGATCGAGGAAGAAAGAAGAACTACCACTGTGAGGAGAAGAAGAAGAGGATAACAGACGAGGGAGACGAAGCAGAACTGCCACTACGAGGAGACGATGAGATGGGGGAGAAGAAGCGGAACTGCCAATTCAAGTTTGGATCAACGGGCTTTTTTCAGAACTAGCGCGTGAACCAGCCATGCACTACATGCAAGTTTGATCAAATAGACTGACATGTGGGACCTGCTAAAAAATTCCGTGAAGTGCTCCCTGTGCATAGTGCGCTGACAGGTGGCATGTTTTCTAATAGGCGAGCCCGCCTCCTCCACCTACAACGACGCGCGTCCCAGGTTCGAGGGCTGGTGCCGCCCACCAACATATTATTGTGCAATTTTCCATGCTTTGTCCCAAGCAGCTCCGCTCCTCTCCTCTGCTCCTGCCACCGCCACTCTGCTCAGTCGTGCACCGCTCTCGTTGTCCCCTTGGGCCGTCATCCTCCTGCCCTCCCCTCCCTGCCATCCCCTCACGTCCCCTCCCCTCCCCTTCCTGCCCTATCTCCTTGCCACCGCCCACCGCCCAGGCGCATCTGGAAACGAAAACCAAGAGTCGGCCGTTGGGTTAGGGGCCCATCGACGCTGGTGGTCCGGATCCCGCTTGGAGATGGATCCTGCGAGGCTTGAGAGCACGGATATGGGTCATGCGCGGCTGGAGAGCACGGAATCTCCTTCAAGTCTAGAGAGCACAGAGGACAACGAAACGGGGGGAGAGGAAGCGGGGTGCAGAGCTTTGGAGGTATGGAGCCCGGAGAAGGTGTGTGCATCCACATTGAAGGGTAAGAACTGTGATTCCTTATCTGCATACCCCAATTAGCGTTTCTAGTCTCGTGGTGATGGCAAGGATATGTGTTGGTAACCACATGACGTCTGTACAGCTTGTCCTTGAGCATGATGCTTTGTCAAGCAAGCATGAAGGCACTGAAACGTGTGGCAGTACGGATGATGATGAGAAAGCATATCCAGACATGGCTGCTGACCCTGATAGCATGGAGAGTAGGGAATATTTGGTTGATTTGAACTTTGAGCCTGACTATGGGAATGATGAGGAAGAGGAATGTGAAGATGTGGAAATGGGATGTAGATACGACGGCGAAGACGTGGACAGACCAGTGATACACTTTGACAGGGACAATCCTACACTTGATGAGGGGACTGTCTTTGATAATGTGGAGGACTGTAGATATGCAGTTGCAACCTATGCAATCAGAGTTGGGTTCGAATTTATCATTGAAAAGAGCGACCAAAAGAGATTTAGGGTGCACTGTAGGGGAAGTAATGTGTGTAAATGGAGATTACATGCATCTCCAATGCGGGGTGGACACCCATTTCAGGTTGCAATAGCTACATTTAGTTTCAGTCTTTCTCATATTTATTCTTCTGATAACTAGCTCTGAATTATTTGGATTCTTATCGAATGCAGATCAAAGTAAACACGAAGAAACACAACTGCCCTAATACTTCTTTAAGTGGTAAAATTAGACCGGCGACTAGCAAGTGGATTGCTGCTACTGTACTTGACTGGGTGAGGCAGGATCATAACATTAGACCTGTTGAACTCAGAGCAAAGATTAGCAAAAAATTTAACCTTCTGATTCCTTATCACAGAGTCTTTGATGGGAAGGAGATGGCTCTAGACTTCATTCAAGGCAAGTGGAATGACAGTTTTCATATGTTGTATTGTTTCAAAAGCTCAGGTAGAGAAAACATCACCCGGTAGTGTTGTTGACATCGATTATGAGGTTGTGAAAGGGAGAGAAAAGGTCTCGAGGGGGGGTTAGGTATAAGCAGGCAGATAAGATATGCTTCAGGAGATGTTTTGTCTGCTTGAAGGCATGCTGGAAGGGGTTCCTAGACGGCTGCAGGCCATACTTGGCAATAGGCGCAACTTCTTTAACAGGGAAGTTCTAGGACATGTTGCTTCTGCTTGTGCTTTGGACGCGCATAATTGGCTTCTACCCATAGCTTATGCCGTTCTTGAGGGTGAATCAAATGAAAGTTGGACATGGTTCATGCAGAGTCTACGGGAAGTAATTGGTCACCCTGAAGGCTTGGTGATACACACCGGTGCATCCGAGGGTCTTGAGAATGTTGTTGATATTGTGTTTCCCGGGGTTGAGCATAGGGAATGCATGTGGGCACCTCACTACTAACTTCACGAAGAAGTTCAAAGGAAAGATCTTTGAAGAGGACTTGTGGCGATAAGCATACACATACATCCCAAGCACGCATGCTACTTACTTGTAGAACATGTATGTAGTGCCAAAGGTGAAAAAATACCTTGAGGAACATCACACCAAGCTATGGGCCAGAAGCAAGTTTGGTGAGTTAAGCAAGGTGGATTTTGTATGCAATAATTTGGCAGAGAGTTTCAATGATAAGATTTCGGGCATGAAGACACTTGGAATTGTTATTTTGTTGGATGCAATAAGACAGTGCATAATGGTGAAGATAGATTTAAGGCAAAGAATTTGTGCAAGAAATTTTTTAGGCCATAAAATAGTTCCAAAGGTGGTTATGTTACTGAATGCAAGAACCAGGGCAATGAGAACGATAAAGATGAGGGTGGTCAGAAGTTCCAGAACATTGGCTGAGGTTTATACAGAATACAAGCATGGAAGTGAACGGAGGTACACTGTAGACATTGGAAACAAGACTTGTTCATGCAGGCAGTGGAAGATTACTGGTCTGCCATGTCACCATGCAATTTACTTCATCTTAAAGCTTAGAGGTAACGGAGCTGAAATAGAGAACTATGTCGACAACTATTTCTCCGTGGACAAGTTTGCTGCAACTTATGCAGAAAACGTACCACCTATGGACGATGAAAATGACTGGGAGATTGTCGATCCAGGGTTCAAACTTCAACTACCAGTTCTTAGGAGGCCACCTAGGAGGCCTAGAAAGCTAAGGATCGAAGCCTCCACAAATAAAGGTCCAAGGATGGGAGCTAGGAAAAGGAAATGCGGACGTTGTGGCGGATTCGGCCATATTAAGAGGTTGTGCAAAAACCCAGTTACACATGCTATTGTCCCTGTTCACACCCCGGTGGCAGAAAATAGGCTTCTCAGCCAGAACTGGCGGAAGAGCGGTGATGGCTCAATGCATGGCGCCCAGAAAAGTGCCGGTGCGTGGTTGATGTAGAGCTCGTTGGGAACCCTGAGAGGAAGGTATGATGAACACAGCAACAATTTTCCCTTAGTTATGAAACCAAGGTTTAATCGAACCAGTAGGAGCAAGGAAACACCCCAAAGGTGTTACTAGCTGAGCTTTGGCAGGGCGCACTACCAGTGCTAGTAGCAACGTGGAGACGTGCACAACACAACCACATAACTTTGTCCCCAACTTGCGATGACGTTATCAATCTCACCGTGTTTTGCGGAAAACAAAGGATTAAACGTATCGAATGGAAAGAAGTAAAAGTTTGCAGAAAGTAAACATAAAGCAGTAAAAGATTGTAGATTGTACGTAAAGAAAAGGACCGGGATCCATAGTTCACTAGAGGCGGCTCTTCTTAAGATAGATAACATGCTGGGTGAACAAATTAAAGTGGGGCAATTGACAAACATCGAGAAAGCAATACATGCATATACTAATCATCTTGACTCCTTTGAGATTCGATTGGGCATTACAACATTATACATAGGCCGCCATCCAACTGCATCTATGACTAATAATCCACCCTCAGGTTATTATCCGAACCCCCTCCAGTATTAAGTTGCAAGCAACAAATTATTGCTTTACGAATTGCGTGTAATGTAAACAATAGGATTGTTCTATGAACAAAGGATTGTTGTTTTTTCCCTAGTAGCAACAGCACATCTAGTACCTTAGAGATTTCTGTCACTTCCCCAGATTACCAGAGGCATGAACCCACTATCGAGCATAAATACTAACAATTGGAGTTGCTAGCATCTACTTGGCCAAGATGGCTACTAACAACGGAAAGCATGCAAGATCACAAATAACAAAGACATAATAGAATCAATAATCAATCTGAAATAGCATCTTAATATCCAGTGGATCCCCGCAAACACAACATGCAGAATTACAAATAGATGATCTTGATCATGAACGGAGCTCACAAGATCTAAACATGAAAGCACAAAGGAGGAGAACCAGCCATCTAGCTACTACATGGATCTGTAGTCCAAGGATAAACTACTCACGCATCACACCAGAGGCTTGCATGGTGATGAAGAAGGCCTCCAGGGTGAATTTCCCTCTCTGGCAGGGTGCCGGGAAGAGCTTCAGATCCCTCCCGATCTAGGGATGAAGATGACGGCGGCTACAGACTCTTTTGTGGATTTTTGATCAGGTACTTAGGGTTTACGTCCCGAGGGCATCTTATAGTCGGAAGGGGAGGCCGAGGGGGTGCCGGGAGCGGCCACACCACCCCCTGGCGTGGGCCTGGCCTGGCCGCGCGGCTAGGTGGTGTGGTGGCTCCCTGGCCCCTCTCTGTCTCGTATTCTGGCACTTGATGACTTCTTGAAAAATAGGCACTTTGGCTTTTGTCCCGTCCAATTCCGAGAATATTCATTTTCTGACTTTCCTGGAACCAAAAATAGCAGAAAACAGGCAGCTGACACTATGGCTCTTGTTAATAGGTTAGTCCAAGAAATCATATGAAAAGTACTCCAAAGTTGGAAGAAAACACAAGAAAGTGGATAAAACCAAGCATGGAACATCAAAAAATTATAGATACATTTGCAATGTATCAAGCAACGCGAAGACGGTGATGAGCACTCGAAGGAAAACGTACGTAAGCGGCCAATTTATGAAGAAGTGGAGGTGCCGGCGAGAAAAGGGTGTGAAAAGAAACAAAAGGGTAAGCGGAACGGGGAGGAAAGGGAAAATAATGGAGGTGTATTAGAATATGAAGAAGTTGCAGGGGTGATTGAGGATGTTCTTGAGGATCTTTCGGCTAACTGCAGGAGAAATAATAAATCCCTACCAATTTCATCTTTGTACGATTCTCCGGATGAAATGTAAGCTTAAAAATTGTTTTATTTGCCATTTTATCATTTTTTTATCCTCATCAACTGATGCTTAATGCAGCGTGGGCTAGCAGACTAATAAGAGGAGCAGAAAGATGCGGACACCGTAACGTCGTATGTTGAATTATATCATTGAAACTAAACTAGCCGTGTCGTCTTTATTTATATCTGGCGCGTGCAACGTGTCTGTGATGGGGTCATGTGGACCAGATTACATTTTTTTAAAATATTATTACATTAATTTTTTACCTGTGTTTGGACGCGGCTACTAGTTCCCATCTCCTCTGGCGCACTCCAGAATTATGGCTGTGCCATCAAGTAGCAGAGTCAGCGTATTGTCCCATCAGGTGTGAATGCAATGACTTTGTTTGTTTAGAATTTCACGACTTTTGATTAGTTTCAAAGACAGAGAAACCTAAAATATGTATCTAGACATGTTTTGGGTATAGAAACATTTATTAAATATCTAAAAATCTAAGTCAGTTATATCTGGACAGGAGTAGTACACTATTACAACACGCTCGATCCCTTCTCCTCAGGCGCACTCCAAATTACGGCTGTGCCATCAAGTGCTGGGAGCAGAGTCAGCGTATTCTCCCATCAGATATGCCAGGGAACGCGCGAACTTTATTTTCAGGATCGGACGAGTTTCGATCGACTAGTTTCAAAGACAAAGACAACTAAAACATGGCCAACATATATAGATTATGACGATAATCGATCATGACTCAGGTGACCCAGATCCAAAGAGCGCATTAAGATACCGTACATAGATTTAATTTATGCTTAAGTGGCCCTAATCGACTATGACGCTCCCGCAGTCTCCATCATTGACGACGTTGTACGCGTCGCCGCCAGCCTCCTCCGTGTCAGAATCGATGTCGACGTTCCCGGCAGCATTCCTCTTCCTCATGGATTCTTCACGGTGCGGTGCATCGATAACGGTGGAAGTCGTACGCCCAGGCACGGCCCAGAAGTGCTGGCTCCCTTCGGGGTTGCGCAGATCCGAGTGGATCTCCCGCCGGTGGGTTCCGCATAGCTCAATCAGCGTAGCCCGCTCCTTCTTGAACAACTTTCGCCAGTACGCGCTCGTACGCGAGTACCGCGCCATTGCCCTCTTCTGCTCTGACAGCTGGCGGCAACGCTCCTCGATCTGCCTTGCCAACGCGTTGTCGTGCAAGAGCGGCGCGACAGGAACCCCGGCGTAGCTGAGCTCGAAGACGGCCGGAAGCCTTGCTAACGGCGGCGCGAGTATGTCGTAGTGGGCGAATATCTGAGCCTCATGCAAGCTGAGTTTGGGCCTCTCCCTCTCCATGGCGATGAAGGAACATGATCTGATTTTCGGCCCCGAGGTTAAGGGGATAAGGGCAAGGACGTAGGCCCAACGTAGTTGCCACGGCCAATCAGTTCGCAGAACAGACTTCTCGCGAATCGCCCTCGCGAAGGACATCACTATCGTCCACGCACCCCGATCCAACGACGCCTAACAATCGGGGATCGGGTCTTCTAGAAACCTAGAGCGGTTCCTGGTTAGTTCTGCGTCCCGATTGTTTGTGGCCAACGGCGGTAGTTAAAAATAATACACATTTCAATGACACTGGTGGATCCATGTGTGGTCTCTAAAGAGAACACACATCCAATGACTCTGGTTGTTGTTAGTAAAAAGAGCACACATGCAATGACATTGGTGGATCCATATGTGGTATGTGAAAAGAACACACATGCAGTGACTCTAGTTGTTGTTAGTGAAAAGAACACACATGCAATGACACTGGTGGATCCATGTGTGATCTCTAAAGAGAACACACATTTCAATGACACTGGTGGATCCATATGTGGTATGTGAAAAGAACAGTCATGAAATGACTCAGTTGTTGTTGGTGAAAAGAACACACATGCAATGACACTAGTGGATCCATAGGTGGATTATGAAAAGAACATACATGCAATGACACCGGTGGATCCATGTGTGGTCTCTGAAGAGAGCACACATTTCAATGACTCTAGTTGTTGTTAATAAAAAGAACACACATGCAATGACACTGGTCGATCCATGTGTGGTCTCTGAAGAGAACACGCATGCAATGACTCTGGCTGTTGTTACTAAAAAGAGCAAACATGCAATGACACTGGTGGATCCATGTGTGGATTGTGAAGAGAACACACATGCAATGACATTGGTGGATCCATAGGTGGTATGTGAGAAGAACAACCATGAAATGACTCTGGTTGTTGTTAGTAAAAAGAACACACATGCAATGACTCCAGTTATTGTAAGTGAAAAGAACACACATGCAATGACTCCAATTGTTGTTAGTGAAAGGAACATACATGCAATGACACCGGTGGATCCATGTGTGGTCTCTGA